>JAQQZZ010051104.1:0-10076 GCA_030265115.1 Mopalia vespertina | reverse complement strand
CCCCCCCCCCCCCCCCCCCCCTTTCCCGGAATTGAGACAACAACTGAACTTCACAGTATCTGATGACACGTCATATACTACACGACAAGGCCAATATCAGATGAGATAAGTTTGGTGTCATTTTGATCTGATTATGAAAAAATCATACTGTAAAGAAAATATCCGAACCATGGGAAGACCGTATAGGCTGAAACTTATTTCCACAAAACACCAATATTAATTTCTGAAAATGATGTGATGATTTAAAAATCGCCTCCAATAAAACAAAAGGTACCTTGTTAGAATCCACGGCTGTTTGGATGATCCCAAAGCTGACGTTATACTTGCTAGATCATATGTTGTTTCGGTGGCATCAATACCTACACTGGTTTCTTCATACACCTTGTAAAGGAAATCCCACTCTTCTACTCCACCTTCTCTTATAGCAGTTTTATAGACAGACGATCGCAGCTCAATGTGAATTCTTAAAATGTATAACAAATAAAATTTTTAAAACGACTAACATAAAAAAGTTTGCTGAAAACGAAAATTCATAGGAGAATTATTGAAAATTGCAAATGTTAAAAGATCAAACGTATCATTTCAGTAACCCCATGTCCTCCCCCCGTTGTCTTATCCCAGAGACACAAATCATCCTTGCTAAGTACAGTGTTTTTTTGTCATGCTGGTTTTGCTAGCTTAACGAAGGAAGATTACTTTAACAACAGAACACGGCATTGCACACCTTACAGTTGATTGTGTGGTAATTTATGTGAGAGTGTTATAGATGAAGATGATATGCAGCTAGGTACACTAGCGGTCGGCCCTACAATAACACTAAAATTCGGTCCAACAACCACATTAACAGTCGACTATAAACTACTTACCGTCAGCCGCACCACTACAGTAACAATCGACCCAACAACTACAGTAAAAGTTGACAACAAACTACACTTCCCATCTGGCCTACAAATACACTAAGAGTCTGCCTTACAGATGCATTAATAGTCTGTCCTACAACTACACTCACAGTGAGCACAACGATTGCACTAAGATTACTTTAACAACAGATCACGGCATTGCACACCTTACAGTTGATAGTGTGGCAATTTATGTGAGAGTGTTATAGATGAAGATGATATACAGGTACACTAACAACCGGCCCTAAATTTACACTAACTGTTGGTCACACTACTATACTAGCAGTCGGTCCTACAACTATACTTACCGTCTGTCCTACCACAGCACTAACAGTCCACACAACGATTGTACTAACAGCCGGCCCTATAATTGCACCAACAGTCGACCCTAAAACTACACTAACAGTTGGTCACACTACTATACTAGCAGTCGGCCCTACGACAGCATTAACAGTCCACACAACGATTGCACTAACAGCCGGCCCTTAAACTACACCAACAGTCGGCCTTACGGCTACACTCATAGTGTGCCCTACAACTACAATGACAGTCGACACAACAAATACACTAACAGTCTGTTTTGCTAGCTTAAAAGAGAGAAGATTAATCTAACAACAGTACAAGGCAATTCATATCTTACAGTTGATAGTGTGGCAATTTATTTAAGGGTATTATAGATGAAGGCGATATCCATGTACACTAGCGGTGATGGGCCCTACAACTACACCAACAGTCGGTTTTACAACCACATAAACAGTCGACCATAAACTACTTTAATACCGTCAGCCCTACAACTACACTAAAAGTCGGTCCTACAACCACATAAACAGTCGACCATAAACTACTTTAATACCGTCAACCCTACAACTACACTAAAAGTCGGTCCTACAACCACATAAACAGTCGACCATAAACTACTTTAATACCGTCAGCCATACAACTACACTAAAAGTCGGTCCTACAACCACATTAATAGACGACCAAGAACAACTTACCGTCAGCCCTACTACACTAAAAGTCGGTCCTACAACCACATAAACAGTCGACCAACTTACCGTCAGCCCTACAACTACACTAAAAGTAGGTCCTACTCCTACACCCACATTAACAGTCGGTCCTACAACTACACTGGCAGTCGGTTATACTTATACACTAACAGTCGGTCTTACAACTACTCTAACAGTTTATTGTAAACCAACGGTCGGCCCTAAAACAACAGTCGGTCCTACAACTACTATCAACAGTCGGCCCTACAACTGCAAACAACAGTCAGTCCTACAACAACAAACAACACACGCACTCTACAACTACAATAACAGTCGGTGCTTCAATTAAAAACAACACTCGGCCCTAAAACTACAAACAACAGTCGGTCCTATAACTACAAACAACAGAAATATTGAAAAGTGCAAATGTTAAAGAATATATTGGCGCTACAATTACAACCGCAGCCGGCGCTACAGCTACACCAACAGTCGGCCCTATAATTTCACGAAAAGTCGACAATACAACTGCACTAACAGTCGGCTCTACAACTTCATTAACAGTCGGCCATACAGCTACAACAACAGTCGGCTCTACAACTACAACAACATTCGACCCTACAACTACACAGACAGTCGGTCCAACAACTACAACAGCAATCTGCCAAACACCTTTAACAAAAGTCGTTCCTACATTTTTAACAACAGTCGGTCTTGCCATTTTAATGACAGTTGGACCTACAACTTTAACAACAACCGGTCCTACAACTGCAATGGGAGTCGGCCCTACAACTTCACTTACAGGCGGCCCTACTATACTAACAGTCGACTCCACGACTACAAAAACTGTGGGCCATACATCTGCAAACAACAGTCGGTCCTACTACAATAACAGTCGGCCATACAACTACAATTAATGGAAGTCGGCCCTACAACTTCGCTTACAGTCGCCCCTACTATACTAACAGTTGATCCAACGACTACAAAAACAGTGGTCCATACATCTACAAACAACAGTAGGTCCTACAAGTACAATAACAGTGGGCCATACAACAACAACAGTCGGCCCTACACCTTTAACAACAGTCAGCCCTACAACCTTTAACAACACTCGGTCCTAGGTGTAGGCTGGAAACAAAGCCATAGGGCGTGACATTATTAAAGTTGGAGTGATAATAACAGCAAAATTTACAGTTTAATTGATGCACTATTCCAAAACAAACCTGTTCCCTTTAGTGGATCGGAATTTGACAAAATTAGACCCGTTCTATGTGTTAAAATATTGTGCTTGCAAAGTCTGTAATTTTAGTGAAACCTTTTTCTCTAAAATACATATAAGAAGGTCCACACTTTTCTCGAAAAAAATATATGATTGTACCTTTTTTTCTACAATAAATATATGATAGTACCTTGCCACAGGATTCATATCTATGTTATAAAAACTTGTCTGTGATTTTATCTAGAACATGGATGACTCATAGGTTTTGATTAATCGATATCTCTTTGTTAGCATTATACATATTTAGAAATATTGAATGGTAAAAACTTACGGATTATTGTCTTTATTCTTCATCCAATCTGAAAACTGATTCTTGGCTTCTCTGACACAATCTGGATGTTCGTAATTACATGCAATTTGAATGGCCAGCGTGCGTTTATACCTAACCATAAGAAGAACACATATTTAATACTAGTATATTTTATTTATACAGCTTATAATTATATCACAAGTTTTCGATTATCGATTTATATTGTTTTACTGGTTGTTTTACGTAACGTTCAACTTTGTTTTTTTTTGTATGATCTTTTCAAGAAAATAAACATATGAAAGCTTACGATTGTAGTTCTTGTCTTACTATCTTGTAGTAAACGTTACAAAGAAACGGGACGGACAACAGCTTACAATTCCAGCGGTTGTCTTATTATCTTGTGGTTAACGTTACCAAGAAAAGAGAAGGACAACAGCTTACTATTCCAGCGGTTGTCTTATTATCTTGTGACTAACGTTACCAAGAAAAGAGAAGGACAACAGCTTACAATTCCAGTGGTTGTCTTACTATATTACGAAGAACGTCCCATGAAAAAAGCAAACAAAGGCTTACAATTTCAGTGGTTGTCTTATTATCTTGTATTAAACGTTACAAGAAAAGAGACGGACAACATCTTACAATTCCAGTGGTTGTCTTACTATATTATGAAGAACGTCCCATGAAAAAAGCAAACAAAGGCTTACAATTTCAGTGGTTGTCTTATTACATTGTATGACAATTTACCAAGAAAGGATAGATTCAAAAGCTTATAATTTCAGTGGTTGCCTAAGTACATTATGTAACAACCTACCAAGAAAGGAGACATACAAAAGCTTACAATTTAAGTTGTAGTAGTTAAAGCAGTGCACGAGGAGAGCCACGTGTAATATTACTTACAGTTCATGCCGTGTAGCATTAGTGTTGTCCCATCTCATCTTCTGGTATAACGGGGTAATCAAATTCAACATATATTTCTGCGCGATAATAAAAAGCAGTAAGACGATGTTATAGCCATTGATTTCATTGAGTAATTTAAATTTATTTTATCAGCATACCAATTGCAACCGTATCACAAAACTGAACAACAAACTTCCGTTTAACTGGGATTTTACACAACCTTATTTATTTAAGCAGTTAACGCCCAATAACGGAATCTTGTCAGCCGGGCCACAGTTGTATGGAGGAAAATAAACAGCAATTTCGTTTCTTTTTAAGAGGGGGAGGGAGGCGGTGTTATCAATTTTGACAATTTTGCAGAATGAGACCCGAAGTAGAATCAGATTGAAGATCGTCCGTCAGGCAGCAAGTAAATTTTTTAAGATGTAATTTGAAATTTTCTGGCACGTAATTTTGCATTTTTGTTAGTTGGTTACACATAAGCAGCTGTTGTGTATGAAGTTATTGAAAGAAACTAGGAATCTTCGCTCTAACCAATTACTCCTAGAGACTTTTTCGTCATAGATGTGAACCTGTTGAGCGTCCTTAGTAAAATGTATCGCGATCATCATCCAAAAACCGTATATCAAAATTATTAATATACCAGCAGTATGGTCCAGATTTCTGCAACCGTTTATTGATTTAATATTGCTAGTGTCTTGATATTGCAGTCCACGATATCATTGGCTGTTGTGCTTTGTTTTGGGGTTAGTCGGGCTTGTAAAAAAATCAACGGCTCTATAGCTTTTTTCATGTCTTAATCTTATCAAGGTTACAAAGTACCATTGGTACTTTATTCGGTAAAGACTTCGTATTATGAGAG
Source organism: Mopalia vespertina (assembly GCA_030265115.1). NCBI lineage: Eukaryota > Metazoa > Mollusca > Polyplacophora > Chitonida > Mopaliidae > Mopalia > Mopalia vespertina. The sequence goes on along the minus strand of JAQQZZ010051104.1, from coordinate 4,906 downwards.
CTAGTACATGTATATAGTGAGTAATGACCAACCTTAAAGGCTCCATAACTTCCACTTCTTGAAAGCATACGATTTATAAACTCCAATACATCGGCAGCTTGTTTTAGGGGGCCGTACTCTGTCTCCTTACTCAAATATTCAGTCAGTCGTAAAAAGATTGATAAATCTACCTGGCCAGAACTGCAGCAAATATACAATTAAATTGACAGTGTTTAGTCCTATAAATTTAAAGGCGTAACAATTCGATCGCCTTGGGATTATCATGTTAATCGGATCCTTAAAATAGTCAAATTCTTTGATATTGGAAAATGGGAGATATACTAGCCAGAGGTGATGCGAAATGATTCAATACAGAGTCATACAGGGTTTAATCAGAGCCATAATCTGACGACAACTGCATGCAGCAGTCCAAAATAGTATACTGTGATATGTTATTATTTCTACTTACCTCTGTAGTTTCCAAGCATCGTTAAATAGCTGGATTCTAGCCGTTGATTGGAACACCTAAAAGAACATTGATTGAGTAATTGATTCATTGATCGAGTGACAGATTGATTGATTGATTGATTGATTCATTGATTCATTGATTGATTGATTGATTGATTGGTTATTTGGTTAGTTGGTTGGTTGGTTGGTAGGTTGACATAGTGATTGATTGACTTAGTGATTGATTGATCCATTGATTCATTGGTCGAGTGACTGATTGACGTAGTGATGGATTTACTTAGTGATTGATATTTTTCTCATAGATTTATAAAAGCTACTAACTATGATATTAAGGTTTTGCTGGACCCCTTGGGTTCAAAATGAACAATTTTTTTTTTCGTTTGGATAAAATGTCAGGTATTTAAACTATATGTTAGTGAAAAAAATAATTCAAAAATCTAATTACAAACAGTTAAAATTTGAGCCTATAATTTAGTTTTCCCTTGATCATATCCAAGTGGCAAAACTTTAATTGCCTATTTCTGGCACTTCAGTTTTAGACAGACCCCACATTTTCCATGGCGTATTTCTAGAAAACTATTCATGTTAGAAACTTAACTTTGTACCATTGTAAAGATCACAATGCATTGATTTCGTCCTTGATTTTTTTTAATGTTTTCTGAAAATTGTAATACATTTTTATAAGACTTCCCCACGTGGGATATACAAATAAAATCCTCTCTGAACGATCTAATCAAAATTTAAAAAAATGAGGCATGGTTTACTAGTTCAAGGACTATTCTACTAGGTCAACTAATTTATTCAGTCTTATCATTATTGCACTTCCAGAAAAAAAACTATGAAAAATGCAGTCTATTTTATTTCTGATAACATTTACTCATTTTGCAATATTTTTAGAAATAATAGTTCGATTTTGACCACATTCCCAAATATGTAATCCGGAGTATTCGAGCTTTCCAACAATATATACATATATATGGTTCAGATTATACTCTTCTGCATAATTGACTTAATACATCAGGTGTTCTGAAAATCGACCAAGGGGTCCAGCAAGACCTTAATGTTCAAGATGACAAAGTGTTTTGTAGGTCATGTCATTGAAAATAAATTCTACAAACTATGTTTTTTCGGTTATTGTATAGGTAAAAATCTTGATCTTTTTCCTGTTATCTGACCACCCCGATTCTTATAATCGCAATCAACTTTGTATTTAACAATTGGCCATCAATCATTTGCTTGGGGTCACGTGGGTTTTCTCTTTCAACCATTCACTGGAGAAATATTTATGGTATTCAAACTTTACTGTGTAAAATCCTCTATTTTACATATGTGAACAATAATTCCTCATATGTCAATAAGAAATCAACATATTCAGAATTAAGTTTCATTTAACATAAATGTATGTTACAATCTTTTCGTTTGGGAGAACAGACAGATGATTCGAACTCGTTTGTGATAAAGCTGCTACATAATTTCACTCACTGTGTGATCTTTTTTCAGTTGTCTAATAATAGCATCCCAACTCTCAGAATCGTAATTAACCCTATAAAATCCACCATGGTTGACATTACCAATTAACCAGGCTGACTCGTCACTATTGTCAGGTATTAAGCTGGGGTCGTTGATGGTTACTGAATAGGAAAATAAATACTGTAAGCAAAACAATATCAATGAATGAAGAAATATATATGTCACAAAACGTCTTTCTTAAATTAAGTGTCATTGTTATAACGCTGTTGAATCCACATGCATTACTAGTCATACGTTTTGCTCTGTATAATGGGACAAACGGATTTCTTGTTATTAAACCAGTTTCTGTGTAGAAACTATCCAAATATAAAGTTCAATAGGAAAGCATAATTTCAAGTGGTGGCTGCAAAACTTAGCATTTCCTTAAAACTTACCACCCAATTATGTTATATGCTATGCCAAAATCTGTTTGTAGTATTTATACATTTGAATTTTGAATGCGCGAAAAAAGTAAATGAAACTGTAATCCGTGCAATAAAATCCGTTTGAAATTGACACAGCTGAGTCATTCCACTTAAGAGTTAGCTATTTAACAGCCGATATAAATACATGCAACAAACAGAAAAGTGACAATCCGTATATTGAATCCACAACAAAAGTTTGGAAATCTAATTAGAAGCCACAATATAACTATTTTCCCTCAACTTACTACTTGTTTCATTTCGGTGAAGCCAATAAATCTTGGTGTTTTTCTCAAGGTTAGAGGCGATGGTCACGGGAATCTCCCATTTGAAACTATGCCAACAAAAGAACAAGGCTCATTTTAGATTACATGGATTCAAAATGATGGTGTACCAAATACAATCTTACCAACCCGATCAAAAAGACAATTGGTTAATACTAAAAAAAAAAGTCCGAAAACAAATATCTCAATTGTTGCTTTTCTAAAAGTTTCTGAACAATGACCAACCAGCATCCGGCTAATATTAAGAAGAACAAATCGGTAATATAATCATGAGCTCTGTATGTCATTTAATGACTGCGGGGAAAACGGCAGATATGTGTGCAACTGAAGTTTGTTTATTTGTTTGATTGGGGTTTAACGTCGTACTCAAGGGTATTTCACTTATATGACGACGTGCCAGCTCAATGAGTGAAGAAAACCACCCTCGACACCACTGGCAACAAACAAAGACAAGACGGGACAAATACAGTGCAAAAACAGGACGCAATACAGACACCACAAACAGATCGGCTTCCTGTTCCCCTTTAGCTCTGAGAGCACTAGGGCAACATGAAGCTCCCTCCAGCCACCTGTGACATGCTTGCAGAGTACTAGACAAGAAATTGATACAGTTGAATTACAGTGCCCTTCCAGAGTAGTTTGTTTATCAAACACAATAAAGTTAGAAGCCACACATGAAATCTAAGGTGTTGAACCATTGACCTTTAATTATGACGATGAACTTTGACCTAGCCATCCAGTTTTAGCACATGACACATTGTTGTTATACGGTGATCACTGTTACGAAGAGATTTAAAAATCCTCTCACTCACAACAAAGCTTTGAGGTGAACACAGAATCTTAGATTTTAACCTTTGACCTAATGTGTACATATAAATTAAACTATTTCCATTAAAGGAAAGCCCGAAATTGGGAGGATGGTGGGGGCCTTATCAATATTCTCTTTGTTTGCAAATAATATGAAAGGAGTATGTGGTTTAAAAATCCCATCAAGCAGGGGGCTAATAAAACAAAGTTCAACTCTATACATCAAGTACTTTTTGAGACAGAGATCAGAATATAACAAGAGGTAGAGTGGAGGCAAAGAATGGACGGATTGAGGGATAGACAAACTTCCAAGAACATTACATGAATAGGACCATGACAGTGCACAGTCCCAATATGTCAGCTGTTAAATAAAATTAATCAGCTCGATACATTGAGTACTTTTGGAGATACAGCTTGGAATATGACAGGAGGTAGAGTGAAGGCAAATGACGAACAGATGGATGGACAGACAAACTTCCAAAGATGTTACATGATTAGCACCATATCAGTATCATTACAGTGCACAGTCCCAATATGTTAGCTGTTAAATGAAATAAGTTTAACTTGATGCACTGAGTACTTTTTTACATAGACATCGGACTATTACAGCAGGTAGAGTGGAGGCAAAGAACAGACGGATGGACCGTGGACGGACAGACAAATTTCGAAGAATGTAACATGAATAGCACCATGACAGTGCACGGTCCCAATATGTCAGCTGTTAAATGATACAAGTTTGAAATAGATACATTGAGTAATTTTTAGATAAAGCTCGAAATATGACAGGAGGTAGAGTGAAGGCAAATGAAGGGCAGATGGATGGACAGACAAACTTCCAAGAACATTACATGAATAGCACCATGAGTGGAGACGGACATACGGACAGACAGCACCTATTTTACGGTACCCCTACAAATATCTTGCGGGGTATAAAAACTTACTTAAGTGAATTGATTTCCAATATAGTATTTTCTGTGCTGATATTTTCCTCCTTAGCTCTCACCATTGTATCCAGCACTTCTGTGTAAAATACTGCAATGATACAAATGATACGTTAATACATGAAAACTAAATCCAGCAAAATTAATATGAGAATAAAAATGTGAAAATAAATTGCCGCGAATAAAAAGTACTTTACAGTATATGACGACGGATTCTCTTCTTCACACAGTTCTTTGGTTAAAAATGGGTGAAACCCAGGAGGAAACTTTGGTTGCTCTCTCAGACGGATGGAGAGATCAGGGGCCGAGGTTATAAATGTCCTTGAGTATGCTCATGATGATATTTCGTGCTCAGCTGAGTCGACTCTGGAGTCCATGTTAGAAAACTGAGGTTATAAAAAAATTGAGAACGCTTTCTTTGCTCAGCTGAGCACGAATCCTGAGCAAGCTTCGGACCATGCTCAAGACCGTACTCAACGGGACTGCAGAGTTGTTT
>JAQQZZ010051093.1:0-10077 GCA_030265115.1 Mopalia vespertina | reverse complement strand
TATTTTGCAGTTATCAGTACCAGTGGGTGGTGGGTCAAGACAATTTACAGGGAGAGACGGTGCGATAGGTGTGTGGGGTGGCAGGTATTTGACAGTAATCAGTGCCATAGGGTTGTGGGTCAACCCTAAAAAAGTGTTATTCGCGTTGTTTCGTCTTGTACGTCTGTCACCCATAAAGCTTTAAAATGTAGTTACGCCAACGTGAGAGATTACAAGCAGGCTACCTCTCCAAATGCCACCACAAGTTTTTGTATCTACGGAGATTAAATCGATAAAAGATTGAAAAGTGTGCATTTCCGATCCATTTGTACTTCTAATTAACGCGAATGGTCGACATGAACAGCAGCTAACGTTAAACATCTTTTTCCACTTTCTACTTTACGGTTTGAAAGAGTGAAAATAACTAATGCGTATGTCAATGTTGATGTGTGCCTACGTCATTATTAATTTACATGTGTTTGGTGGAAATATCAAAATTTGTGCACGATTAAACCCGACCCGTGGACGAGTTCTCTCGAATACTGCATCGGAACACACGGAAATAAATTTATGGGAATTGTAAGGTCAAGGTCCATCTGTGTAAACGCGGGAATAGGTCACTGCCATGTCATGTTGTCAAGAGGAATTTTGTTCAAGCGGATCTAACTCCAAATGTTGAATTGTGACATATCTTTTTTAGCAAGTACTTATAACTACCGTACTATTTGAACATGAATGAATGAAAATGAAATAAATATTCAACTTACGTGATGTCTTGGCTTTCCAAATACGGAATTAAAAACAGCTCTAGGTGCGTCATCTGCAGCAAATCCTGCCTTGCACGCGCAAGATCCATTGTCTATAACCACGTTCACAATTTCATCAGACTCGTCAGAATCCATATGGCTGAGCTTAGAAATGACAAATTTTGATTTGGCCACAGATGTTTTGTGCAAAATATAGAAGTCCGTTACATTTTAAAGGTTTTGTCATGTGGATATTTTGTATTTAAGAACTTTAAGTTATAAGAAATCGTATATTGTACTAATGTAAAGATACTTATCCCAACTGTGGTCACAGTTTGTATTAGCAGGGGAGACAACTTGGCAATGTTTTGCAGGATTAACTAAAGTTATGGAACTTCCCGATCCCCAATAAACTAGGCTTACGTCCGTTGATAGTTCGATAGTGAATCTGATGCTATTTAGTTTATTTATATTTATTGTATATGTTTGTTGACTATACATAAAGAGAACATGAACAAAAAAATATATAAAACAAGGAAATCAAAGTTAATAAAACAAGGATTTGTCCCTATCAAATAACACAGGTTTTTGAAACGATAAGTTTTTTATTCTAATAAATGCAGATCGATAACAAAAAATAGTATACCTCTATCGGGTTCAAAGGTTTCAGGCTAAGCTGTGAAGAATCACAGTCGGAATTTCCTCGCAAGTATAATGGCTGTAACATGCGTTGTATTCTACCCATATACATGTAGGTTTATTTCATATACCTCTGAACGCAAAATTGGTCATGATCGTTCACTGGTTTCCTGAAATAAATAAAGCATAGTTTAAACTCCACGAGCGCAATGTATCATACACATAAGCTACATTTCAAACTTTACAGTAGTGTGTCTATGAAAGCTAACATTTATATATTGTTGATAAAAAAGTATTTATATACTTGTATAGACCTTGACATGTTCATGTACCCTGGGACCTAACATGTTAGGTCCCAGATGTACCTTATGTATGGATACACCGTCAATGAAGTAACTTAACTATCACGTCTTCTCCGACCATTACTTTATCTGTAGGTAGAGCTATTCATTCTGACAAATAAATCAACTGCGCTTTATTCATCCATAGGTCAATCATTGGTTACGGTTCCAGTCACAGTCCATTTTAGTCTGAGTTGCCTTTACGTTTTGTTTTTGATAATGCCTGACGGCGAAAACAGCTTGAAGATTTGCCCGTCAGAGAAAACTAAAAAACTATCGTCTGAGCCCCTTGGACTAAGTCCATGTAGGTCACTCTCCAATTTCATAGCGTGTTTACATATTGTGAATCGGATGTTGAGAGAATCAGAATTATAAACCCTATATAATGGATAGCCATGTTCGTCGTCTTTCTTAGATGTTTTCACGCATCCAATGGACAAGAATGAGCAACGTAGGCCTACTAGTCTATATATGAAATTTGAGGACAGCACAGTTAATAGGGCCTACCTTTTTGTTTAAATGACTTGTCCCATATTGTTATGCTTACAGTGAAATATACCAGCTTGACCTCTTCACAAGGACGAATCCAAACCACAGGAGAGGGGGTGTGCTTTAATTTTAGAGATAGCTGAATTTAAACAGACCAATGTTGACCGCCTACACATGGGCATCAATTAGACAAACCAGATATTTCTGAAACGATCCCGGTATAAATACATCGTGTATATTTTAACAGCTTATAAATTGTATATGCTACAGTCCCGCTGTATATATACCGACCTGTGTGTACTGTGCATTCCTATCTCACAGTGGCTAGCCTAAATATAGAGCGTACACTCATTCACTTACATCGACAGCGGCCTTATTTATACAGTCGTTCACAGACAAGTCACCTTACCCCCAGTGCTGTGCTGTGACATACATGTATATATTTCGGTCAAACGTTATACCAACAGTCTCTCAAACGATATGTGAATAAATCTTGCACTTACCCGTTTATATAATTATGGAAACTTTTAACATATCGATAGGTTGTTCATTACCTATAACTCGTGCTGCAGGGGCCCAAATCATCACCATGTGGAGAGAAAATGGGAACATTCTTTCAGTGGTAATTTGTCCAGCATGTCTCTTGGTGATAGATTGCCTGTGAGTGAAAAGTATTGATCGACCAGCAGTGAACCTTAGCGTACGGAAGTAGCGAGTCCTCTAGGACTACACATCGAGGTACCTATTATCGTTACATTTGAGCCGATGTTGAATTTGTAAACACGTATACACAAATAAGGCATTAAACTACAGACCTGTGTTTGTATTACAATATTTGACCACAACAGGGAGAATGTCTAAATTAGGGCATAGTGTTATATTCCATAATTATTCAATGCGTCATACACTTAAATAAACGATGCAATAGTACTGCGAGCATTATCTCCCTTGCATAAATGTGTTCAGCGGGATAAGCGTGCATTTATCCGGAGCTGGTCTCAATTAACACACAAGGATATATAATACTAGATGTTGAACTGAATTCTAAGGACTGTTTGCTCCGTGTCGTACATGTAAGTTTATATAAAGATTTCATCCTCTGAAATGCTTTTATGAACTATACTTATTTAATGGTGATGTTTTAATTTGCCATTTGATTTTGCCTTAGATATATAGCTTTAATTTTTTCCGATTTCAGACTTATGGCCTATGATTGGGACTATAATAGCTTCGTAGTAGACAATGGTTCTAGTATATGTAAAGCGGGATTTGCCGGATCTGACAATCCAAGGACACAGTTTCACGCCGTCTATGGAAAACTGAGGCATCATGTAAGGTTCCGTTGTCATAGAACAATGTATCATTTGACACCTGCTGCCTAGTCACTTTGAACCAGAATTCCTCTTGAAAAGTTACAGTCAAAATATCTGCCTTGATCAATCGCAAAAACATATATATGCTAACCATTCGATTCAGTTATATAGACGTTCGTGTCAGATTTCCAGCATGAATTTTGCCTAGTTTTAAGACTAAATTTTCCACCAGAAAATATTTATCTGTCTACGTAATAACAGTCAAGGACAAATGCATGTTGTTTGGATGTGTTTTTAAGTCAATATATGAATGTCATGCAAGGTCAGAGAAGAACAGTTCTTTTTAAATTACTCAAAAAATGTACAGCATTCCCTTATTTTAATTTAACCCACTTCAAACAACGATATATTGGATGTTGCTGGGCGGCATACGTGACCGTGGCGTAGTGGTATGCACGTCTTGAGACAGAAATGGAAATATACACCAATAATTGATGTGGGGAAATGCTAGAGTACCGTGTAGCCGCCGTTCATAGCTTTAGCCTATAAGAATGCGCAAATCGTCAGACTTCTTTCGAGTGACGTCGGAGAGGAAAAGCCTGACAGTTGAACATACAGATCATATTTAAAAGCAGACGAATTAGCCAAGTTAAAGAGCGATTTTTTGTCTTCAGATTAAGTAATCTTTTGCCTTAAATTGGTTGATAGATTTATATCGTAGAAATCCCTTGGGTATAGATAAAGATTGGCACCAGACAGTGGCTAGAGATTCAGCGTTAGGCGGTAGCAATCAGATGTTGTTCGAAAGCATGAACAATACAATTACTTTTTCATTTTACGTATTGAGAATAGAGTTATTGCCCTTATCGGACAAACATTACACAATCGGGACTATACAAGATTTCCTTGATTGAATCCTTTAGAAATTCAGCTTCAGCTTAAGTTATACAGTTATTCCCTTCTCGTTATTCTGGGTTTTATGTTAACACAGAACTTAATTTACATGGAATTACGATAGGAATATGTATTGTTGTGTTGATATCAAGACGTCTACTGCCTGATGATATCCCCCAGATTACCTGGCTACATCCACAACAAACGGAGGAATATCTGTTAGCGAAGAATAATGAGGTAAACTCTACAAACACTGATATAATTGTGGCTAAATAACTTTCTCCTGTATACGTCCCTAAATGTGACAAACCAAAATATAAAGCAACAACAACAGCTAATGTTGTACGATCACGGATTATAATATGTTTACTGTTGTCTGTGGACATACAGTCAAACCCCGGGTCAATACGTAATCCAACTAAGCAAATAAATGCCTATAAAAGCAGGTATTTGATTTGTGATAAAATAGTTTTTTTAAAAAAGGCGAAATCATTATGGGAGGGTCTATTCCGATTTTCCACCATATTAAAGCAAGGAACAGTGTGTAATTGACAATCCGTCGTCCTGCAAGTGAAATACCCTTGAGTACGACGTTATACCCCAATAAGACAAACAAACAAACAAATGCAAGGAAACGTCTCCCGAGAACTAATTTAGAATCTATTTAAATCAAATTGTACAGGTCAGGCGGGCTATAAACTAAAAAGAATTCACAACTTGTTTTAACGTTGAATAAAGATTTAAAAAATTTAAACGTTAGCTTTGAAAAGTTTCGTTAAGCCGAGATAAGCATTCACAGTTCCACTACTCTACGAAACTCGCCATTGCCATGCCGTTCACCATATTGACTGTCAATACCGTTCTCATCCGAATTATAACAAATCACTTACCAGCTCTTTCCAAAATGTAAATGAATTCTATTTCAGGTGAGACATCACATAACCCCTATTTTCTACGAAGACGTACGTCATCACCGTGCTCACCATTATAAACTGCTAATTATATACACATTTGTACCTCCTCGTGTTAAAGAGGCTGGGACAAGTTTTTTTGAGCTCAGTGATGTCGGACATCTTTTGCGAGTCTGTGTTATAAACGTATGATCCAATAAAGGAATGAAAGTATGATGCTATATTTATTTGTTGGACACTGGTATGGGTTAATCAAAAGCTTTATCTTCCTTTTCTGGTAATCCACCTAAATGTTTATCTCTGATTTCATCCACTTACCAGTATCAGTTGGTACCACTTAAATACTATACAGAAGTAAACAAAAACGTACAGCTACAAAAAAAAAACAACAGAAAAAAATTATAATACAATGTTTATGCTATAATTGCACAGCAAGGACATCATACAAAACAGCAAGAGCTGTGAAGGAGCACCATTTTCGTCTGGTACCCTCTAAGCTAAGACAAGTTACGATTATATTGTCTATTGGTAACCAGTGGCAACGCGGATCGTTTACTTCACCCATTGAACTGGTGCGCCGTCATACATGTAAAAAACAATGCGGTACAAACCCCGGAACAAAACATGTTATTAACCACGTGCTATTGTACCCAGTTAAACCATTCAGTAGTTGATACAACACACATACGATACTGTTTACCTTATAGTGTATATATTATCTTGATCATATACACCGGTACCTTATTAAAAGATCCCCAATGATTCCACGTTAGACGCCCATCATAAAAAACAATATTTTATTAATAAAAACAATTAATTGCACTTGTATAGGTGTAGATACTTAATGATAAAAGCTGCTATACCATACACATTCAGACGTACAATTCATCTCTATATAATTCACGTTGTTTATTTGAGTTTCCCTGAGATAAGTTTCAGTATATTAAGTTAATTATACATTTACACATACAATACATAATATATCAAAATATATACATATTCACAATAAATAAATAAATACATAAATTAAACGAGGTGTTTTCTTCAAATGAGCTTGGAATGAAACTGAAGAATTAAATGGCGTCGCCCACTTGCTAAACAGCGTAGCAAGTTAATACTAAAAGAAATATGAATATCGCTATAAATATGGGATGCATGTACAACATTAATACAACCTGTGCCACACTATAAATAATCTTTTTGCAATAAAATGTGAAAAAAAAATCATACTGCTCTCAAGGGTATTTAACTTATATCACTGTAGTGTGTTCCACCAGTAACACTAGCGTTAAGGTCAAATGTGAAGTGTTCTGCTCTGCAGGAAAAGTTATAGGAGCTATTTAGCGACAGCATTGTATCACACCAAGTAAATCGTCCTTAGCCTAAGAGTTCATATTGCTTTAGAAGCATTTCCTATGGACTATAGAAGGCCCTGATTCGTCGTACTCTTCCTTGGTTATCCACTGAGACTGAAAGGTCGATAAGGAGCAGAGAATCGAACCACCTATCCAAACGGAGTATTTTCTCTCTGGAGGAGCACAAATCTTAACTTTGATACTAGGGGGAGATAAATCCTGCAATTCCTTTGCCATTCGTTCGGTCAGACCTGAAATCAATATTACAGAGTTTTCAATTAAGAAGGATATTATGCTTATAAATGTAATTACACATTGGATTATGTCACAGAATGTTTAGTTTGATTAATTTGCCAAATAGTTATTAACTATTTGAATAAAATATTTTCTTAAATTTGAGAATTACAGAACTCATACCGAAATGTTTTGAAGATTTCCAAATTCGAATTTCTTGTGTGTTTTATTAAAGTGATTCAGATTTATTTGAGCTCAGTCTCCGTTTGGTTTTGGAAAACCATAGGTATCGAACGTAAATATAACACAGAAGTTGTACTCTTAAAATTTTAAATTTCAAATTCACAAGGTTAACAAAACAGAAAACAGTAAATTAGTCAATGAATTACCGAACACATTATTATTACCAACACATAATAATACCTGGAAACATGGAGGTTCCTCCAGACATGACGATATTAGCAAACATATCTCTCCTAATATCTACATCACATTTCATCACGGCGTTAAAGAGTTTCTCGTGAATTCCGACTGACTCCATTCCTGAGGGTGACAAAGAAATTTATTTATTAATAATACCTATATGAATCTCTATATTCACGTATTTGCATGTATCCCAAACGGCTTGTAGTTTACTGACGATGCATATATTTTTTTTACATATGGGAAAATATGTTTTTACATATGTTTAAAATATCTTTTACATATGTAAAATAAAAGTTTATTTTACATATGTAGAATATATCTCTACATACGTGTATGTTTAATCTAATCCTCTTCTGGGCAAATCCATTTCACATATTTTCAGTGGAATAGAATTTAAAATATGTAAAATAAAAATTGATTTTACAAATGTACATATGAGCTTCACGCATCAAAATCACAGTGTATTCTAGGATACCGAAATATGTGTACATAAGTTTATGACCACGTACGAGCCTGCAGGAGGTTAATAAATCCCATACTCCATTATAGAAATATCTATAGTAATTTTCTTTGATCGGTCAAGCCCCATCTGTTAGATTTCATTAACTTTATTCTATTAGAAAACGGTTTCGGGTTGGTCATTGTTTGCTTGAAATCTAACAGTCTGATGCCACTAACGTGTAAAGACTGTGAATCAAATATGATTAAAACTATATTCATGTTAATCAATGTCCTATTTCTACTGTATGCCTATTCAAGTTAGTGTGTTTCAAGTTTCCGTCGTCAGTGTTTAGTAGTCAAACAGGAGAATATCTTTCGCGCGACGTCAGCCGTCGATTAGATCACTTAGAGTACATGTTTACCCCTAGGTATTATTAATGAGTTTGAGAGCATGTGGCTATTAATGATACACCTGTAAATACAACGAAGATGTTGACATAAAGTATCAATTTATATATGTTAAAATAAAAACTCTTGATTTCTTTCTTGTGTAATACATAGGCCTATGTGAATTCAGAGTCATAGAGTAATAGATAAATCAATAAACGGGGAACACTTACCAATAAATGCTGGCTGGAAAAGGACTTCTGGACACCGGAATCGCTCGCTGCCAATAGTGACCACGTTTCCATCTGGTAGTTCGTAACTTTTCTCAATATCCGAAGACTTAACGGATCTTTCTAGTTCACCTTCAAAATCCATTGCTGCGTAACATAACTGTTCCTTGATATCCCGAACTATTTCTCTCTCAGCTTATAAAAAGGAAAATGTAAAACCAGAATGAAAATGTTAACTATAGTTGTGCCTCAGTTCCTTGTTTTGCTTGTACAGATAGTGTTTGTAAGATCAGACTCAGTAAAGCTTAAGTTCAATAAGACTTTGGTCGTGAAGCTGTAGCGGTTTCCGCAGCCCAACACACAGCTTAATTAGTCACGACGTGGCTCCCTTTAACATCTGTTATTCAATTTATTTTCTATCGTTTCATTTTCTTGTAATGGGCATGTGGCTCCTGTCTGTGTTGACTATTGCAAAAGAAAATTGTTGATAGACTTGCAAAATGTTAACGACAAATAAAAAAGCCGTGGCAAGCTGGCTATTATTGGATCATTCTTGAAGAAATTAGTTGACGATTTGTACTAAAATCTAGAAATACTATGCCTTTGTTAAGTAGTTAACAATGATTGATAACTTACATGATGTAGTAAAGTTGTAACCTCTCTCGTGGAGGATGCGGCTGAGATAATCCGTGAGATCTCGTCCAGCCAGGTCAATTCGAGCAATCGCACTAGGCAAACTGTAACCTTTAATACCACAATAAAAACGTTATGGATATACAGTTTAGAGTTATTATAGTCGGGTTTATATGTAAAGAGTCAACGCAATATATTTGCCCAAACTTTTGTTGCAGTATTCATTGTGAACTAAAAACAAGGAATACTTGATTGGACAGTGTCTGTTCAGATAACTAAAACATGATAGATTATTAACTTAATGATTAGCATTGATATTGCAAGACCTTTATAAAGCACACTTGATTACTTGCATATAGCAGAGTCGGGCATGGCTGTATATAAAGATGCCAAAGTATATGTTTTCGTCATTCAATATTTGAAAAGACGTTATCTTCGAGAAAATTAAGCCACAATAAGAAAGGCCTGGTATAAAGCTAAAATCGTCGGATTGGTATCATTTGTTTAAATAATTTATAAACTGACGAGTGATCCATGTATAGAGCCACATTTATGTAAAACAAATTATTTAATAAGCCTACCTTCATATACCGGAACAATGTGCGAGACTCCATCCCCGGCATCGAACACTATTCCCGTGGTTTTCCCAGAAGCGTACAGAGAGAGCACTGCCTGAATAGCCACGTACATCGCTGGCACGTCAAACGTCTCGAACATGATCTGTACCAGCAAAAGCGACAGCATTTGTATAAGAATGTATCACCGAATTCATGTAAAACGCAATTGGCCTACATACACAGTGCATATATAATACAAATTAAGCACAATTTTATTTCTTTACAATACAAATATTAGTTTTGAACGACATTTAGAAGTGGGGTAACATAATTATATCGCCGAATTAACATCTGTTATCCGCAATACAAGATGATATTCGCTTAATCTCAATTTTTAACATTACGCAGATAATATTTGTATTATAATTATACAATTTCTGGATAACCACTTCTTGTTTTGTGATAGAACACAACGTTTTGATACATATGCCTGTATCGTCAT
>JAQQZZ010051060.1:0-10079 GCA_030265115.1 Mopalia vespertina | reverse complement strand
TGGGTGAAGGAAACCACCCTCGACACCACTGGCAACAAACAAAGACAAGACGTGACAAATACAGGGCAATAACAGGATGCAATACAGACACCACAAACTGATCGGCTTCCTGTTCCCCTTTAGCTCTGAGAGCACCAGGGCAACATGAAGGTCCCTCCATTTATTTGCTTGGGGTTTAATGTCGCTATTTCACTCATTTGACAAGATGCCAGCTCAGAGGAAACTACCCTAGATGCTGCTTGCAACAAACAAAGCCAAGACAATCACAGGTCATTTATATACAAAGGCATCATAATCAAAATCTGACAATAACAGTTCAAAATTAACTGGCATTTCGTTCTTTAATTAGAATAACTGATCAAATTCATAGACATCGAGCAACTGGCCCCAGGAGATATGCATTACTGGCATGACATCGCAGGCTCACAGCCACTCACAGGTCAGAGGTCATATCTTTCAAGCATTGTTAATTTATGTTATATTATTTTTATTGTTAATATGACAATTTTAGGAATCAACTTTATTTCTTAAAACCATATATATCTGATTCTTTGAGTACTAAAGTACCTATAACAGTAAAATTGGGGTGAAGCTCTGCTGATCTCCTTTACATAAATAGAATGAAAGAGTCCAGGTATCTATCAATCACCCCTGGAAAAGCCCTCAGGCTAAGGGCAGTTTGTTTGTTTGTTTGTTTGACTGGGTTTTAACACCATACTTAAAGGGAAAGACTACTGCTTTTTGACCTAAACTTATTATTTTATTGCATATTTTCAAAGACAAACATCTGTATTGCTCTTGCATTCAAGTAAGCAAAGCCGTTAATTAGTTAATTTAAAAGGCTAGACTGACATTGTTTGAAAACACGGTAGGTCAGCAGTGTGTCCGTTTGCCTTTAGATGTATTAGAAGGCATCTGCAACAACACCGCATATACACAAGCTTCGTCATCCATGTGTAAAGCACAATGTTAATCTGTTGTATACATATCAAATAAGTTTAAATCGAAAATCAGTGGTGTTTCCCTTTAAGGTTATTTCACTTATATGACGCTGGTGTATTCCAACAATAATTGACACTCTCACAACCAAGATGTGAAGCGTTATACTTTCCATAAAGTTGGAAGGTTAATTTTCCTCCGGTGCTAAGTAAAGACAGCATTGCTACTCTTCAAACAAACTGGGCCCTCTGGCAAAGGTCAGTTTGTTTGAAGAGTAACAATGCTGTATTTTCTTAGCACTGGAGGAAAATTAACTTTCCAACATTATGGAAATGCTTCAAATCTTGGTTTTGCAAGTGTCCATTATTGTTGGAATACATTACCAACAAATATGTGAAATGCACTTAAAGGGAAAGAGCACTGATTTTCGACCTAAACTTATTATTTATATTGAATATTTTCAAAGACAACCATCTGTATTTCACTTGCAATCGAATTAGTATATTCGATAATTAGTTAATTTAAAAAGCGGAACTGACGTCATTGTTAACAAAAACGGTAGTTGTATCATCTAGTCATGGCGGTCTCTCTACTGCATGCACTGGTGGATGCCTTCACATGAAGCCGAAAGTCAGGGTTTTGTCCTCAAGCAAAACAATAACAACAAACAGCCACTTGTACATATCACCTGGTACTAAAAACTTGATTTTTTAAAACCGCATGTCAACTGAAAATATGTTAAACGTATGTATCATTCAAAGAGCTATTTTGATATGTATACAACAGATTAACATTGCGCTTGGATGGTCAAGCGTGTGTATACGCCATGTTGTTACAGATGCCTTCCAATGCATCCATTAGCAAACAGACACACTGGTGACCGACCGTGTTTTTCAACAATGAGGTCAGTCCCACCTGTTAAATTAACGGCAGGCCTGTGCTGTAATATTTTCCGGCATAACCTTAAAATCGGTCCTAGTTTTGTGAGGTAACCTAACATTTGCATTTTCCCCTGGTTTGCTGATTTTTTAAATACATAAATGTGCCTTTGCGTAAAATAAAGCAAAATTGCTTTAAAATACAATCTTCATTGATTATCGGATGACAAAATTTGTCAAAATCAATAGCAAAATGCAAATTAAGATGAAGACTGCAAACAATTTGGGAAACCTATTAATCGGTCCTCCTTAATTAAGTTTGCATAACCATGAGAAGACCTCGTTCTGTCCGTTCTCCCCAACAGCACAGGCCTGTAACGGCTATGCTTACTCTAATGCAAGTGCAATACACATGCTCGTCTTTGAAAATGTGCAATAAAAATAATAAGTTTAGGTCGAAAAACAGTTACCTTTCCCTTAAACTAATTAACAGCTATGCTTACTCGAATGCAAGTGCAATACAGATGCTCGTCTTTGAAAATGTGCAATAAAAATAATAAGTTTAGGTAAAAAAACAGTTACCTTTCCCTTAAACTAATTAACGGCTATGCTTACTCGAATGCAAGTGGAATACAGATGCTTGTCTTTGAAAATGTGCAATAAAAATAATAAGTAATAGTTTAGGTCGAAAAACAGTTACCTTTCCCTTAAACTAATTAACGGCTATGCTTACTCGAATGCAAGTGCAATACAGATGCTCGTCTTTGAAAATATACAATAAATTATCGGGAAATTTTTTAAAATTTCTCTTGACCCCTTAATTTCAGGTAAAAAAGTATCGCCATATTCTGCATATGGTGAATAAGGCTGGAAACATATTCAAAATACATATACAAATAGAATACAGTATATTGTAATTTGTTTAGCCTATTTCTTTTAAGAGAGATCGATTTAGCAACCTAAGACTTAAAAGCACCCATGAAGTCTCTGTCATCAGGTTAGTTTTATTATCTTCCAGTTTTTGTGCATGTGTTATAATAATATAATTTAGAAATAGCACCCAAACAAAATAAGTCAAAGTTAAGATAGAAACAATTTCGAAAACTGGGCCCTCTGTGGTGCACAGTACGCTGTTTTAAGCCACTTCGAAATCCACCAACAAATACTGACAAAATAATTTAAAAAGTACATATATCTTTTCAAGAAAAAAGTCCACGCATTTTAACGTAAACACATCAATTGAAGTTATTTAAATCAATGTAAATTTCTTACCACATAAAAAAAGAGTAATGTTGCACAAACCAGTTTTCAAAATTCGCAGAAACCGCAATTCCGCGAGATTTCTCGCGAGACGTAGAATTCTTTATACATCCGGGGACTGTCACGTTCCAATCGCCATCTTATGAAATTTTCTCAGGGTTGTTTCCCTGGGACTTGATTTGGCGCTTTTTAAAGGCGATTTTTAAGGCGCTTGGGGGAAGAAAACCCCCGAACGCTGTTGCTTAGCAAGCACTTTTACCCTCTTTACCTAACCACAGGTGTTAACAAATCTGTTATATCGTAGCTTATTTTTTCTTTGGTGGGTTGTAATCATGGAGTGCTAAAAATGTCTACCGAGACGTCTTGTAATCGTTCTACTTGCGGGTCCGCCGTATTGGTTGGAGCAGGAAGAAAGTATTTAAGAGCCCTTGAGGGGCTGGGTTTGGTTTTGGATGATATACGAAGAAGAAATGGACAGGAAAAATTCAAATCGAACGTCATCAGTGCCCCCCAAATCAGCTGGGACTGCTGACTCCAAAAAATCAGGTACCCACACATGAAAAACAAACGTGTCCTCCAAACATTGATTTCATAACAGTCAAAGTCACGTGACAGTTTAAAAGTCTGCTGAATCTCTATCAAATATTTCTATTTAAACAGCCCTAAATCACCTTCCAAAAAGGATTCTGGAGACGCTTCTTTCAGTAACTTTAGAAGAATTACTTATCCAAATTAAACGAGACACGTACTGTTTGAAAATTTGTGATTGTTATGTATGATATAAAAAAAAAATGATCAGCCTATTGGTTTGTGATTGTCTTTGTATTTTGCCTAGTGATTGTCCTGTTTTGTGATTGTTGTCTGTGATGTCAAAGGTGATTTCCTTCACTCATTGCAGCATATGGTCATATAAGTGAATCAAGCTACAACCATAAGAACCGAGTAAAGACCCAGTCAAACAAACTAAGTATGAATAATTACCTACCCCAATCATGACCTAAACACATCAATTATGTTGTAAGAAGTCTGGCTAATGGAAGACAAATACTAGCATAGTCATGTTATCTATACTGTCCAAGAGCAGCAACAGTTCACATATTAATTATGGTTCTGTATTAAAGTGCGACTATTTATTGTCGCTGTACACCTGTCACCACCTTTAAACATGGAAGATAGAATACCCTTTAGCATGCCGTTACACGGATCATATTCTGCACAACATTTTCATTGATTGGGGTTTTTTTCTTCAGAAAATGCAAATGGCAATCGGCCGAAGTTTAGTAAGAAACGGGAGACGCCTGTTAGTCGTCCCAGACAAGATAATGGCGCTGTTCGAAGACCAACTCCTCAAAAATGGCGAAGCTCAACTGACAAGCGTCCAAGATCTAGAGGCATTTGCAATGATCGGCAAAGGGAAGAGGTTTGTGTTTTTTTTAATGTGAAAAATGAAATGCAATATAATGCTTTTTCAGAAAATAAACATATATGCAAAAGTTATAGGACTTTTAAAGTTAATCACATTGAAGTCGAACATATTTTCATGGTTCTGGTTAGTAAAGATATTTTGACATTTGTTTGCATATTACTATAACCGTCTGTTATATATTACAAAGAAAACTTACAAATAATACTCTACCAATAACAAAAAGGGGAATTTTATTTCTCAAGCAGAATTATCCCCCTTTGTTGACCTTTATTTGGGTTACCTCCCCTGCTGTCAAGGTGTGGTGCAATATTAACATAATTAAATATCTATTTCTGGCAGTCAATTATTGAACAACTAGTGAACAGTGTTCTACCTGTTGCACAATATAAACATATACAATTTATCTGCTGATAGCATGGAAGTACATGGACAACATGTCTCACAAATTTGGAAAATAGGTAAAATTATATCTGATTTAGAAAAGGTGTATGCATTAAATTGTTATGTGTCTTCAATGGCTCAGGTGACCTATGATGAGAGGGTTGAGTTTGGCTCGGCTCTTCAGAAAGGATCAAAGAAAGGTAACCTGAATCACCTCTTGAATTTCACCTATGCTCCGCGAGACAGCCATACTGACTCAAGTGGAAGAGTGTCTAGAAGGGTTCGAGTAAAGCCGAGATACAACAAGGAACAGTTCCTACAGGCCAAGTAAGATCAGTTTAACCAAGTAACAATTTGTCTGCATTTCCTATTATAGGAATGTGCATTTTTAAGCTGTTGATATAGTGCTAGATGTTATACTGTTCTGAAGAAGAGCAGGGGTGGAAATAATTATAAGTTTGCAGGACATGTCCGGTAAAAATTGAGATTGTCCTGTAAAGTTGCCCAGAATTAAACATTGTGTTAAATGGCCTGGCCGACAAAATTGGAAAAATGTCGGACAAAATATTTTACACATTTCCACCCCTGAAGAGTCACACCATGGTTCTGTTGGTTGCACACTGCTGAACAGTGCTGAACTGTTTTTTTGTGTCAATTTGGCTATTGCTGGGTGTTCCAGGATTCATACTGGTTTTTCACCAGACCACTGCAGTGCAAAGTCATCCTAAGACTTGAGTGCGATAAATAAATTTTCTGTAGTGTAAAAAAATTCATTTTTCATGAAACTGAGAAAATGCAATAGTAGGTGTTTTATTAAAGTTTTGTGTTTGTTTTCTAGTTGCCAGTTTATTGTGAAGGAAGCTGGAGATTACACTATTCATAGTGTAGACCCAGACAAACTAGTAGATTGGGACCTGATAGAACAAGTGGTAAGACAACCTTCATTGACTTGACATCTACTTAGGATAATCTTTTTTAGACTGATAGCATTCGATATATTTCATTCACTCCTGTGATATATATGCAGCTGTCTGATACACGATTCATTTGCCTGTGAGCATAAATTTGCGCTCAACTTTTTAAAGTTCTTCTATTTTCTTGCAAAAAAGCCAATCTTATATTATATGGTTTAACTATATCAGTCATTCGAGTGTTTTCATTAATTTACAGTTATCCGCTGCTTTCCTTCAATGCACTTGTAAACATCTTTAAAATGTTGTTCTGTCGAATTCCTGAATTTCAAAATGTCAGCCATAGAGATCTAAAAGCATGATGTTTGTGTTTTCCCATTACTGTAACACTGTATTTACTGTTTGAGCATTATATAAAAGCTGCCAAAGTAGCAATTTTATGGACGAATTTTAGGTGATTTAGGGTGATCGAAAAAATCTACACATAACCACTGTGTTCTTTTTTTTCTGGTGTATGGCTGGAAGGAAGCTCTGTGTTGCTCTGGGGCTCTCGGAGTTAAGTGGGAACATAAAGCCAATGTGTTTGTGATGTCTTTGTATTGTGTCATGTCTGTTTTTGTTGCCGTTGATGTCAAGGGTGGGTTCATTTTACCATTGGGCTGGCACGCCATCGTATGAGTGAAATAACCTTAAACATGGCTACCTCAATGAAACAGACTTTTATATTGCTATTCATTTCTTTCAAAAACACTGAAATATTATTATACTGGAACTTTCATGACCAAAAATGTCTTTCGAGGAATATAATGTTACTTTTCCTTTGTTTCTAGCGTGTCAGCAGTGTTGAGCTTCCATCATGTCCAATTTGTCTACACCCACCTATAGCAGGTAAAGTGTCCCATGGAACTTAATTTCTGTGACCGTAAAGCAGTAACTGTTATTTATAACTAAAAATAAGTAAGGGGCATATTGATGGAAAGTGATATTTCTCTTAGAATGTACAA
The DNA here is from genome assembly GCA_030265115.1 of Mopalia vespertina. Lineage (NCBI taxonomy): Eukaryota > Metazoa > Mollusca > Polyplacophora > Chitonida > Mopaliidae > Mopalia > Mopalia vespertina. The sequence goes on along the minus strand of JAQQZZ010051060.1, from coordinate 3,280 downwards.
AAAAATAATATATAAACTCTTTTTTGTCCCTCAACATTGATGAGAAGAAAACACCAAATCTTTCTCAACTGTTATGGGCAGTGGCTTAGTGGTTAGCGAGTGCGCTTACTTATCTTACTTCTATGTACCGTTCACGGCATCGAGTTTTCCTGTCGACCATCAGGTATATGAGTGAGTCACACTATGTGGCTCCGGCAATCGCGGGGTGGTTTTTACAAGGCTTCTTCCTGGTTTTCCACCGTAATAAGGCAAGGAACAGTGTGAAGTGGACAATCCGTCATATAAGTGAAATACCCTTGACTACGGCATTAACCCCAATCAAACAAAAACAAAATCAACTGTTATGTTTCCTCTATCCAACTCTCTACCAACATTTAATATGGTTTTGATTAAAATTTTTGTAAATTATTATTTCACAGCCAAGATAACAAAATGTGGCCACATCTATTGCTCCTCTTGTATGCTGCACTACTTGGCTCTGGGGGAGAAAAACTGGAGAAAGTGCCCTATCTGTTATGAGGCTGTTCATAAGGGACATGTAAAAAGGTAATGTGTGGTTGGCATGGAAATAAAGAGCCATTTCTTGCATTAGCTTTTTCTTTTTGCTTTGTACAGAGACGTGAAATGTTAACAGGTCCCATTTTACAGTATTACTTAACATAGACATCTCAAAGAGTGGAATTTTCAAACAGAATTACGTCATAATGCAGCTCTTAGATACAGCATCTGGCACTTGGGAAAAATTCGTCCATAAAATTGCTATTTTGGAAGCTATTTAAAAGACTTAGAAATTGTGTCTGAGAGACGGAAGATTAATTTGTCCATTAGAAAGCATCAACTTTTGTCATAAATTTGTTTGTTCACATGCTGTTATATTGTCCCAACAAGCACAAAAGATAGGATTTGTCATGGACGAAATTTTGGTTGATTTAGGGTAGCCCCTCTGACTCCCAAGCTGTTTATTAATTTCACAGGTATTCTTGGTTCTTTCAAAGTTATAAAGTGTACCAAATGTTCTTGTATTGGTTTGAACCCTAAATGAAGTTACTGTACTTGTTCCATTGACAGTGTACAGACGGTGTGTGTACCACAGTACAAAGTTGGTGATGAGATCACTTTTCAGCTGATGAAAAAAGAGAAAGGCAGTACTCTGGTTCAACCAAATGTATACTGGACACAAAGAGATGGAACTCCACTCTCCATCGCTGGTATGTGTTAGTTTCATTGACTTAAGCTGGTTTCACTTCCACCTACCATATCATTTAAATAGGCACAATTTGGGAAATTGGACAGTAATAGATCTATGGTATCTCTTTCTGGTGTACCTGTTTAATAACTTGGTTGAACGGAGGGAGAAGTGCTTAGTCTGATCATGTTGCAGGTGGTTTATGTAACATGGTGCCCCTGAGCCAAGTCAAATCGAGCCCTCTGACTAAGGGCAGTATAACCCAATCACAGTTGTGCTGTCCTCATTAGTTTCAGACCATGGCAAATATCTGAGATTTTGTTTTAGTTATGTTGTGTCAGTGTGGAGTACTCTGCTGAAAATAAGTGGGAGACCACAAGTCAGACAGTGTTACAGTTTGTTGCCAGAGACATCAAGGGTACTTTTCTCCAACCTTTAAGTAACAATATACATAAATTGTATCATTATATGAATTGCAATACAATATCTGAGAAACTTTGTCCTATTTTCAGAATGACTTGTTACTACTTGAGTTGTGCCTTTTTACATTATGTTTAAATAAGATTTAGTAGTTTCACATGATACATTGGGTTTATCTTTGTCAGATGATAGTTGGCTGTCTGCCAGTCTTTTAGTAGCCTCTGCTGAGGATGTGCAGAAGATGATTATAGAACCGGAAATGAAGGCATTAGAAAGACAACTTGCATCCAATCCAGAGGTACATGTAAATCAGTTCTTTTCTACTGTCTATTGGAATATTGGTACTACTTAACTTACCAACCAGTCTCGACAAAGCCAGAATTTTGCGCTGACATTTGATAAAATTGGTTTTGAAAGCCTTAAAACAGATAAAATGCATCAATGACTCACCATTTCATCTATAAGTGTGACAAGCCCTTTTACAATCCAAACAGAGTCCAGGTGGCATCTTGAGCATCTGTTGATTTCTCTCTTTGTTTATTGTATAAAAGTAAGGTGTAAAACTCATGTAAACTGAGGGTTGTTCCCTTACCCCTTTGGTCTAGCACAATGCCATTAGAGTAATATAACCTTAAGTATGGGGCAAAAGTCCCTAACAATAAATTAACATTTAAAGCCATCCTGTGAGTGAAATAAAAATTCACTTGTACCAGGAGTGCATCTGATTATTTGTAGCTTTTCAAGATTGTCAATATTTTATCTTTCTGCATTACAGGATTCTGAAATCTGCTTCATTGAATCTGCCATAGCTCTTTTGAATGTAAGTTAACTTTGATTTTTCTGCTTATTTTAATGGAATCCAAATGTTCCAAAATCTTAACTATAAATTACCCTGCAGATTCCCTGCTCCATTATACAGTCGTACTGTTTTACATTACCTGGAACCTTATAACCACATTCTCCAACTATGTAATTTTAAGAACCATGTTCTCATGATGTGATGTACTCTTTTAGGAGAGAGCTTTGGAAGTGCAAGGAAAGGTCGATATGAAGGAAGAAGTGAAGGGTATGATAGCTGCTATGCAGATCACAGAGGAGTCTGAGACCAACGATGATAAAGATGAGGAGAAACCGTTACCTCGTCCACATTCTGAGGTGAGGAAATAACAATAGCCCCTGACTGTAATAAGAGGGTTACTGCACAAGCAATCTTATGAATTATATTGAGCTTTGCCTTATGTTTATCACTACTGTGGGAAAAGACAAGTTCTCTTCACTTTGTTTTAAGGCTCACCCTCTGGCTAATGGCAGTTAGTTTGAAGAGTAGTAATACTGTCTTTACTTAGCACTGGAGGAAAATTAACTTTCCAACATTATGGAAATGCTTCACATCTTTGTAGGCTAGTGTCCGTTATTGTTGAAATACACAACTGTCATATAAGTGAAATACCCTTAAGCATGGCATAAAGCACCAACCAATCAATCATTTAATGGCTTATTGTCCACCACTACTATAGTAGGGGGGGACTTAGAAATGCTACTCGGCGTCCTTCCGTCCGTCCCTCCGTCTTTCCGTCCGTCCGTCCGTCACAAATGTTTGTGTTTGTTTGTTTGTTTGTTTGATTGGTGTTTAACGTCGTACTCAAGGGTATTTCACTTATATGACGACGGACA
>JAQQZZ010051049.1:0-10079 GCA_030265115.1 Mopalia vespertina | reverse complement strand
CATCAATACCAAATACTTCACCAAAAACAAATTTCCAGCAGCAGAACAAATAAAACAAGACAACACACCATTTTTATCAAGAACTACATTCCAAGGTGACAAAACGGAAGTCTATAATAGTGGTCTTACGCCAACTAGGTAAGCCTACAGGTTGGTAGCGGACGAGTTGACATGTGGACAGGTTGTCTCGATCTCCACACCCTATGTTAATTTCCGTTGCAGATACGCTGTAACATCCTCCCGGCTGTCATATAACGCCATTCAAGCCAAGCCTAGATGATGTTGGTTTGATTTTTTTCACATATATGCCTACTTGTATTAATATGCTGGGGTTTTTTTACAGATAAATCATGAAAAAATATTTTATGGCTGCTTGGGCTATGGTGGAGACATTCTGGTTTGGAGGAATAACATACGGATGGGCTTCTTTGGTCTTCATTCTTAAGAAAGAGGGCATATATGGAGACTTATGTGATGAGGCCGGACATATCAACTCGTTCAATTCAACTAAACCGGAGTTGAATTCTACAGCACTTCCTGCACAGAACTGCCCCGAACAAAACGAGAAGTTTAGCTTAGCTTTTACCGTGGCAGTAACCTCGCTTCAAGTTTGCTCACCTATCATGGGTCATATACAGTATAAGTTTGGAACGCGAGTAACCAGACTCGTACTCCTGTAAGTTGCATCCATTCATTCTGTCTTTCGATCTTTTCGTCATACTTCTCCGATGTTTTTGTCCATTAGTTCACAATTCGTTAATTCATTAATTCCATACAAATATTATTTTTAAATATTTTACTGTGTTAAGCCTACAGTTTGAATATGAATCGATGTAAGTCAGACCTGACTGTTAGCAATTCAAATGAATTAAACAATATTCCTGAAAATGTTGTCCCTGTCAAAATCACACTACATAAAACCCAGGTGAGTATGCCCTCTATAGGATGATAGAGGACCAAATTAACTTTTTAGCTGAAAATTGAATTTTTCTATTTATTCTTCATTAATAAATAAATATCGATATTGATCAACAATTTCCGTTATCGATAAATCTCATCGAATTATTGATGTTGATAAATAATGTTACCCATCACACAGAAGAAAATATTGAATGGCCCCATTGGCAAATAAAAAATCCAATCCAGTCTCCAATCGGCTAAACCACGCGAGATTCTCGTTACTGTCGTATCATGCGTACGCTCGGCCGTGATAAATATGTGAAAGTGCATCCTACGTTTTGTTAGCTGGAATAATTTACCTCCTTATGAACACTATATGTACACAATAAAATTTCCCTATACTGACGTGAATGTGGCTTGAGAATGGTCAATTTAGAAGATTGGCTAGGAAATTTAAATGGAAATAGCCATATTTTTGTGCAATTTTGTGTGTTACAGTTATCGATATCTATAATTAATTGTTTTATATCGATAAATGAACAATTGATATCGATCAGTCGTGCAGAATTATCGCTTTCGAAAGAATTAATGATGTCTACAAATGAATAGCCAATGTCGATACAGCGGACTAATGTAAATTTGGGTCTCCATTGTGAACATAAAAGTCAACAATACCATTGCAGCATGAAGGCCTAGACTGTTCATGATGGAATTATTAACCTTTCTAACAGATTTCTATCAACATGAAGCATGTGGACCTGTTGATACATACCGTATTGTATTAAATCAATAAGTAACAAGACTATCTGCACAACTGTTTAATTAATTTTACCTAACGCTTTCGATACGAATTTTGTATCCATAGATAAAAAAGCCAACGAAATGCATATTATTGCTACTGGCGAAAAACCACATAGATACAATAATACACCTGCATCTCTCAGTTAAATAGTAGAGCGATAATTTAAAAAAGAAAAAGGGAATTTGTGTCAACAAACGTGTCTCTTATCAGTGGGTGTTTTTTTAATGAAAACGTGGATTGTTCGATTTGAATCTGTCTTCAGTACTTTACCAGGTTTTACACACCTGCTAATAAACACTGTAAATGACGATAACATGTTTTTTCTGTGTTTAAGGATTCATCAAAGATTAAAAATCGTTTGCCATGACCCAGCGCAAAACAAATTTTACAGGGAGTGGTTGGATTAAGCTACCTGTTCTATGGTGCTAGGGTTAATACGAGTCGGTTCTGGCCTCTTTCATATAAATTTCCACACTTCATTATTACTGTACTATGTATGTTTTAAGTCGTGTGTGTTGACTTGTCCTGTCGTTGTTTGTTGGCCGCCACGTCGAGGGTGGCTTCGTCCAACTATTAGATTGACACAGCTTCATATGAGTGAACACACGTGCAATCAAATGAACACAACAAAATATTGCGAAGATAATGAAAACTGTTTGAGTTGTTCGTTTCGACAGTAACGTAACCATAACATGATTATGTTTCAAAGTGGTGTATATTGCCCACCGGCGTTTCTCAAATATGTTTATCGTGTCTGCTATTATATTAATTTTTAATAATGAATGTACGTGTCACTTCCGAATCAACTGGGTATGCTTTTTAATTAGGATCTGATGCACATGTAACATTAAGTTGTATTTTTTTCTGAATCTTTCACTGGTGTGTTATTCAGATATTTCCCAATTTATATTATCTCGATACAGCACATCTTTTCATATTCAAATTTAATACAAGGAATGCATTGCTTATATTGGGAAACAGAACCTCTTTTCTTGTACAAAACGATTTAGACTTGTTTCTTGCCATCAAGAGTTTACCTGTCAAAATATGTTTACAATTTAGCTGATATCGGGCACGCGGCCGTGGCTTAATGGTTAGCGTGTTCACTTACTTATCCTACTTTGAGGTACCGTTCACGGGTTCGAGTCCGTCTGTCGATCATCATGTATATGACTGAGTCATACGATGGGACTCCGGCAATCGTGAGGGAGGTGTTTACAAGGTTTCGTATCGATTTTCCACCGTATTTAAGTAATGAACAGTGCGGCATGGACAATCCGTCGTTATATAAGTCCGATGTTAAATTTTTAACCCCAATCAAAAAAAAAACGTATTTGATATTTTTACTGCATCTCTCAATCTGCTTAGTAATAAACGAATTAATAACTTCATGAAACTGTTATTTTGGTAAATATGCTGTTTAGTTATTCATTGCTGAAAATCTTTGGTATTTCTGTCTCTTTCCTCTTGTCCTCATACTGTATTTGTTTTTAACAATCCTGTAAAAACATTTTACGGAGTTAAGATGTAATCCGCAACTTCACGCTTTTAATGGAAGATGTAGGATCATTAAACAAAGTAGAGTTTTCCAATTTAATTCATCACATTTGCACAAATTCTCGCTTGCTTTGTTTCAGATGTCTTTTGTTGTGTGGAAGTCTTGTAATAGCTTTCCTGGATACCTCTACACCTTACCTCATCTACATTGGGCTGACTTGTGTGGCTGTTGGAGGGCTGCCTGTCTTCGTCACAAATACACAGGTACAAAATATGGTCAACCATAAACAGACCGCATCAAAAACATATTGCTACAGTAAATTTGAAATACTTTCCAACAAGGCCCAATACATCGACGTTTTCAAGCATGAAGTCGAATGACTCCTGATTCTAATTACTTCAGATTTTTTTTTGTGATTGGAGTGTCTTTTCAAAAAAAAAATGTAATCAATTTAAATATAATGCTTGTTTTGTAATAATTGTCCCTTTATAATATTGGGCGCCTCGTAACATCAAAAAGTGGGCGTTATAAGCGGTCCTCTGATCTTTTTTAGTAACGTCACAATGGAAAATCATGTAAAAGCGAAACTGTCACGAATGCTGTGACGTCAGAACACCTTCAAGGATAAATTACCTCCCTTGTTAACTTGTCAAATCTACAATTATATCCGTTACGGTAACTTAGCAATATATCACGTATAAGATTACAAATTAATGCCTTGACCATTACCGGAACATGTTACGATATCCTCTATCCTCTGTAGGATAGCAAATGAAAGATTTGTCCAATCTGGGAACTTAATAAAATATCACTTATAGTAAAACAAATTAAAGATTTTTCCATTACGGGGACTTAGTATTATATCACTGATAGTATAAGAAATGAAGGATTTGTCCATTATGGGAACTTAGTCAAATATCACTGTAAGTAAAACAAATTAATGATTTGTCCATTAAAATATCACTTATAAAGATATGAAATTAAAAATGTCCCAGATTTCTCGATATTGCTCACATTTCATGAAACTCATCTACCTTTCTTTTTTGTTTGTTTTGATTGGGTTTAACGGACTACTTAATGGTATTTTACTTTATTATGACGGATCGTCTGTCTGGTGGAAAACCGGAAAGAAACCTGATAACTTCCACCCCAATTATTGCCATGTGACTACCTCGCATAGCAATGATGGGGATCCACTTGGGCACTGGAACTTATAAACGGTACTTCGAAAGACTTTTTTCAGCCACTGATCAACGGACGTGGTTCGAACTGCATTGGTATGTGTTTTACTTTGTAAGTTTTCCTTTGTAGGTTGCGAATTTGTTTATAGTAGGAGGCTCCACCGTGGTCGGTATCCTGTCCGGAGCCATGGACGCTTCTGCTGCGGTACAACTGATAGTTAAGGTCAGTCTGACATTTGCCTTAAGATTGATAAACATCAAATTCAGTTACATGGAAGATATTACACATATAATCCTGAATAAAACTTAGTGTGATTTTTTTTCTTCTAGTTTTGTGCCAGTATATACCTGTGGAAGACTTTATATTTATCTTCTGCTGATTTATTTCCTTTGGTCAGTTTTTAAGACTATACTGAAAATTATTTCACTACAAAACCTTGGTATAATTTTACATGAAACTATGTTTTTTGATAAGGGGAAGTACCTCTACTGCCGTCAGTCATAGAAAACTTGGTCGGTTGTGATAACCTTCCTGTTGCCTTACTGCTCTCGGAGCCAATGGTTACAGAAATGAGTGTAATTACCTAAATTACGACGTTAAACCCCATCTAACAAATAAATATATTGATGTGTTTCAAGGCTGCTAAAAGAGGGACGTTTTTCATATAGCACTGGAAGTGTGATGCCAAAACACATTCTGCAATCGTTTGTAAAACACTATTTTCTCCCTGTTGACAGATAGCCTTTGAGAACGGTGTTTCGAGGAAGATTTCTTACCTGTTTATGTCCTCTCTCCAGATTATGATTGTAATCAGTACATTTCTTTGGCTCCCAAAAACAATTTTCCCTAAAACTGAAGTTCAAGAGACGACAGATACAGACCAAGTTGAGAAACCTTACGAACAGATATCTGAAGAAGGGAAAGGTAACCAAAAAGGTGAGACAATTTTTTAAATATCCAATGGTAAATATATATTAATTTTGAATACTGGAAATGGATACCGGTATTTATCCTATAAATAATTACATTTAAGTGTAATACAACCATGTGATATTTTTTCATATCTCTACACGTGGGATACAGCTTTCCCACGCTTTGAATGGTCACTTTCCGTTCAGTGATACAATTCAACCAATGAAAAGCTAAAACCTACACGGGCTATTTTATTTTACAACTTGCAAATGGCGTCTGCTCTGTTCGAAACGACCATGGCTGACCTGCTGTTTGGCGATCGCATCACATATCAGTTACATTAATGAACCTTTGGCATCCGCCGACGTGTTCGTGTAATAAAATCTTGATCTAATTTATGACAGGAGATTTAACACTTCTCTCGTATTCCATCTGTCTTTCGATCCATTCAAACTTTCGAGCTGAGAGTGAAAGAGTGCAACACTCGTCACGACCACTGACATATTTAACGTCTTTATATAGGTCAGTGGTCACAACACAATTCGATATGTTTGGAAGTGTTCAAATGTCTCTGTAATGAATTGTTAATGGGTCAGTAATAATTGTTAGACATTGACTCGAATTAAAACTATTTTTTTGTTCTTTTCTATCATATTTCAGTTAATAAATATTGCATTTCGACCGGCAGTCGTCTCTGTTACGCGGGTGTGATCACTCTGATGGATGCTTTATACTGCCCCAGATGTGTTGGTACCAATGCAAGCTTCTCGTTTCTCTCTCGACAGCGAAACAAAAATATATATTGATTTCTGATTAAAATTTATGGGATAAATCAAATCTCAAATCCGTGACCCGGATATCAAATTTATGAAACTCTGGTAGTAATTTTCATTTATTCATCGCCGGAGGAAATGAAAATTAATTAAATTTCAGTTTCATAAATTTGATATCTCTGGGTCACTCATTAGAGATCCTCTATGTACACACTATAAATTTGGAAAGCTGAAAATACAATGTATCGTAAATGTTGAAGTGTAAATAAATAACATAAGATGAATAATGAAGACCAAACAGAAATACATATTCCAAATATAATAATATACCCACTGTAAAAAATGAAGGGGAAATAGATATATACATTATTGACAGATAAAGGACAATACACTGTAGATACTGAAAGCTAGCGGGTTGTTAGAGACAGCTTCCTGTTGCCCTAGTAATCTCAAAGCTGGGGCCAGCAAGACGCCTACATATTTGTACCTAACAAATTTAGGTATTGCTTCTTGTGATTCTCCTGTCCTGTCTTTTTTTCGTTTGTTGGAAGTGGCGTCGAGATTGCTTTTCTTCGCTCATTGGGCTGTCAGGCCGTCATCTGAGTGAATTCACATTATAGGGGAAGAAAACCAAACAAATACAGATTGTAATAATACGCAGTTTAGAAAAATGGTGTTAAAGTTTTGTGGATAGCTTATCTAATAACGTTGGAGCCAATTTAGTAACTGACTTGGCAGCTCAAGTATGGTGGAAGTCCCATGCCATATCATTTCTGTATCTGTGACATTGACTACTACATCTATTCAATAAATTCTCACATTACTCGCCACGAGATTGATATGTCTCTTACTTAATTGCTAGAAAATTGCCGCGGCAAGATTTTGGTGAATATTTATTGAAATAATAGTCACTGCTATACAGGTAAAAGTAATGATTCTGAAACTATCCATGCATTCAGAGCGCTTGTTTTCGTATCTGCTGATAAGAGGCTATCTTATCAGCAGGCTATCTTATCGACATCTAAATGTCGTTCAAAACTTATAAGAGGCTATCTTTTCAGGCTCGCTGTATTTTAGTATAAGAACTAGGCATGGTGAATGCAGTCTTAAGCTTTATTGACGTTGGGCACCCTTGCGTTGTAGGCTCTCATTAGTTTTTTTTATTTTAATCCGCAAAAATACAACGAAAGTAAAACTTTTTCGATGAAAACAAAGTTACAGAAATATAGCCAACTGACCAAAATAGTCCGGTTATAGGGCATAACCTTCATCCATCCTTTTTAGCGTGTGTAATCCACAAATTAGTATAGCTTGGTCTACAGAAGAGGCCTTTTTTTTTTTTTTAAATAGAAGGGATTTCAATCTGTCGAGTAAAAGTACGAGCCTACCATATATAAATATAACCTACTATACGAGTGATTGCCTCTTACATTTACCACCATAGCCTTAGAATGCATCGCGTGACACTGAGCTTTGCCTGTTTAAAAAAAAGATTTGTTTAAAAAAAAAAATGCGAACACGATGAGTGGATAATACATCCAATAAACAAAGAAAGAAATTAAGAGTTGCTTTATAGACTCTTTTGTAAAAAGCATGCTGGTGAGGAGGTTGTTTCCGTTGGAAAATACCTGTATTTTGACGAAAATTGGACCCCCACTGCTGATCAATTGCAGATGAGGCGGGTCTATTAAGTATGTCGTTATACCCCAATCAAAGAAACCACCAAATATTAAAGGATAAATAGATCTTTTTGTTTACATAAAGGTAAGATGGCCAAGGTACGTTATAACACTACATAGTAATTATATTTTTCGCACTATTATACTTACGTGGTGTGGAAAATATCTAAGAAGTGCGATTGTTACACATTTACATAAACTTATATCCTTTGTTTATAAGTGTTGATGATGTCATTTAGATTTGGATTGATTATTCCACGTAGCTATGGACTCAGTGAATAAATACAATTATAAAAGTTACCTCGAAATGGATAAGGGATTGATTAAATGTCCACCTTTTACACGACACACAATGTTATATAAAGGCAACAACCTGTCACTCAGAGAAAAATCCCTAAAGCCATGTTCTACTATCTGTCTTGTTCGTCGTCTCGAGCGTTTATCCCTATGAAGAACTATTCATTTCAGCGACTCATAACAGCATCGAGGAGCCAGACCCTAGAAAGAAATTTCCAAGACTATCTGATTGCCTTACTTCTGGGATATTTATTACGCACATCGCCTGGTTTTCTATCTTACAACTGAGATATCTATACTTCGTCGGTTCCTTAAACACGTGGCTGTACCACATAACAGACGGAGATGACGACCAAGGTAAAACATTTCTCAATCAGACCCAATATCCCAAGCGAAATCTCAAGAATTAAACAAAGGCTTTTGCTAACCACAGACATACTGCGGCTGCCACAAGTAATCAGTCCCGAATTAGGATTAGGACTTTTTCTTTTACAAGTACTCCTGTTTCAGCTGTTGGAATCTCCGTAACCATGTATATACACATGTATACGCTTTGCGCTGTAAATTAAAAATAAAGTGTGTCGAGTCCTGACCACTTTAGTGGTGATTATTACATCCTAGATACGGTAGATACCGCTCTGTTAGTTGTTTTTTTTTTTCGATGCTTAATATGGAAGACCACGAGTGACACATTCAGTGCGAGTGAGGGCTGTGGTAAAATTCCGTAAATTCCGTACACCCTTTTAAAAACGTTACAAGGGAAGGTAACCACACAAAAAAGGCAGTCAGAATAATATTATACAGCCTATCAATTTGCTAACACATCTGCTTTTACGTTTGGTCCTTTTTTAGGGTGGGATCGGGGATTCCTAACTTTCCACTTGAATGTTGCAAGCAAAATACATGGCGGACTGCTTTGCAATGCAATGCTTTATTGATATTGTAGACAAATAATTTTTGTATATTAAAAAAAAGTTAATGTAAGAAACCGAATTTATGCAACTATGCACAATAAAGCAGTATCCAACAAACGTGGAATAAAATGTCCCCCGTACTGTTGTTTCTTACAACATCTTCAAAAAATTCAATTTAATTATGTCTTGTTTTTTGGCCTCTTTTAGTAAGTGTGTGTTATATATCTTTGCTCACTAGGTAAGCCTATAGTTTTTATTTCATTTATATTTTATAAGTGTAGCTAATACTGTGGATATGTGGGCAACGACTGCTATTGAATAGTGATGTTAAATACGTCACTGATTGCAGAACATCTAGAATTCTGTTTGTCAGCAAAAACACATCAAAAAATGGCTTAGGTTATATGAAGAAGGCTTAATACATGTATGTATACGCAGTACTGACGACTGCACACATATATTGATTAACAATCAAAGAAATCCTGTAATTATGTTTATATTATAATTTTACATAGGCAACTCCTAAATAATATAACAACCTTGCAACCAACTTATCTGTATTGTTATAACCTGATGATATTCCTTACATACCTGTTTTGTAGTGAGTTATTACACGAACGTTGGCTTATTCATTCAACTGGCTGCAGTAGTGATCTCCCCTTTTTCTGGTTTTCTGTTAGATTTGGAAAATCGGCGTCATGGAGGTAAGTAATCAGTATTAAATTTAAATATAACCTTTTTATTCAAAGACAACAGTAGCGTCATAACAAACGGTATTGAGCGTTAGGCATTCTTGAGCAATTATATATTAATACTAATTATTTTAACAAGAAGCCGATGAGAATTTCCTGGCGCTTTTCGATTATTTCTTTCTTAGAATGTTAAAAGAAACAATGTAGAGCCTGTCAACAGAAGAGACGTTAAAAAGGAGCGCTAAAGCATCGTATATCTATATCGAACAATCAAATAGTACGTCTTCCCTAATACAGAAGCTAACAGTATGAGTACAATGTTAACAACCATCTTAGCTCATTCTCATATGTCCTATAGCCCCGTGAGGGAGCGGGTGGGCCATGGCCCTGCAGAATATTCCCTCGGCTTCCTCGGTCGATCGTAAGAGGC
>JAQQZZ010051038.1:0-10079 GCA_030265115.1 Mopalia vespertina | reverse complement strand
TGAGACAACTCGAGCTGATACATCGTCACGTATCACGCGCTGTACATATAATCTCTATTTATCATATACCTATGAGTTTCATCACACAGATAAGAGGCATCGTATATTTATCCATATCAGATGGTTCATATACGTACGGTCTGAAAAGGGACGGCTTTCAATGTTTACATTCTATACGACAGCGCCCCCTATCGTGACAGGGGAATCCCTTCGACTTCGTGAAACAGAGCTCAACACTTCGCAACCGACGATTTGTTCCGACGAAATACCCCTAGCTACTGAATGATATTGAAATTGAGTACTTAATCGACTGATCCCTGGCACATTTACCTTTTATTTATTCGATTAATTTTCCAGAGCAATAAAATTGTTTGATGTCAAATACAGTTTAATATAGTTTAGTATTAGGTGTTATGGTTTTATATTTGCCGTTAAGGACTTTTATATCAAACGTCAAACTGTGTATAAAACGTGTTGATTTTATATTCACGTCAAATTTATATGAGCCGGTTGTACAACCTCCATCCTTTCCAAGGCTAGAAGCGGTTTGGGAGAGAAAATGTCTCAGACTCCAGGGATTTCCTTGTTTATGGCTTAGGAGAGAGGAACCAACCCTCTCTATTATACTCTCAATATTGGCTGTTCAAACGGAAACATTCAAACAGCCAACCCTGTGGCCTTGGAAGGGCGAACCTTCGGGCCAGATGGCTTCTTATATTCTGTCAGGGTTTCAGATTTGCTGTCATTAGTTTTCGTCTGTGAATTATATTTTCTGTTCAGGTTCATTATTTGTAACAATTTGCGTTGAAGTAAACTTTGTTAATTGTCTGGTGTTGCAGGTGAACAACAGAACGACGACGTAAGCAAAATCTGTGTCGCAACAGACACAGACACTTTATTCGTGGTGTTGGATCAGCGCAGAGGCAGGCGCCGTGCCTTAAAATAGCTAATATTATTCCGAATATTATTCCGTTTGATATTACAGAGGCTGACTTTGGGCAACGAAGTCTTGTATAAAGTATGTCTGACTTTCACGATACAAACTAGTCTTTATTCAATAAGTTGCGAATATAAAAATGATCCGTCTTTTTCGAACAGAATTGTAATTCAATCCAGTGGACTATGATGTGATACTTTTATGTCTTATTAACAAGACGAACAATAAATTTAAAGTATTGTTGTTCTGTTTTAGTTTATAGCACTAAGGAGCTGTGACAATCCGCCACAAATGGCGCAGGACAGAATCGACGGAATCTTCTCTAAGGACAGAATGACTAGCCCTAATCTCCTGTTGACATTGTTGTTTCGCACCTGGTTATTTTCAACTTGATACACAAAAATCTAAAATAGTTTCTTCCATGGTAAAATGACCTCAATACATGCAGTTTAGCTTTCTATGACAAAAGACCAAAATCTAAGCACTTATCACGTACAGGAATAAATGTTATGTATCCAGTGCTGGTTGCTTTCTGTGATGGAATTATAATGAATGTGAATAAAATGTATTCTTTTGGTTGTCTTATTCGACGAACATCGTGTTAAGGTTTGTAAACATTTATAGAGGCTGGATTTGATTCAGTATATGATCGCAATTATTTGTCAGAAATTTTAGATTCGGTGAAAGTCTCAAAATAAATAGTTTTAATTTTAGCACAATTATTTTGAACCAAAATTATTCCATCCAGATATAGATAATTCAACTCAGGTAGAAATTAGAAGCAATATATACATGCGAATAAAAAGTAACCAGAGCAATAATCAGATACAAAATATAGAGCGAATAGCATACAGCTGCATTGCTTCAAAAAATCAACGTACAACCGGTTAGTTAAGTTAACGGCTTATTAGGTAATGTTGCGTAACAATTAATTGCTGTTCTAGCGTCAACTTTTTTGTGTGATCCGACATGATCTAAGCGATTATAAGGCTAACTGCTAACCTCAGGGCAATACCACAGTTATTTTAAAAACATACCTTTTTTCAACAGCACAAAAAGAAGCCTGTGTCTGATTTCTGCAGCCACTCTGTGTGCAACGACACAATATTAAATGAACGACAAACGAGTCGAAGAGTTATGGTACTTTATTTCCACACAAGTCACTACCACCATAGTACATGTATCATAAACCAGTCTTCATGAAAAGTGTATTACATTGGTGATATTATGGCAGCAGTGGAATTTGGCAATTGTCACAAGTCGCTGACACAAGATCGAACCCCTTACAGCGAATTAGAGATAGACCTTCATTGTGGCGTGTTGTCATCTTGTATAGAATTAAATTTAATGGCACTTCGAACAGCCGGCCCATTCAGCAGAAGGATCTTAATGTTCAAGGGTTTTTTTTTACAACATTATTGCACGACGTCACGTTACGATTTTTTTAAACGGTACGAAACGGAACTGACTTCAACATTAAAGTATAGACGGTGACCCGGCTCTATGTATTGGATGGTCTATTCAGATACTTTGGTTAACCTTGTAGATGGAATGATTCAATAGAATAATTGATATTTAACGCCACGTTCAATAACATTTCACTGATATGACGGTATACACTCTAGGGTCCTTCGCGAATTATAAAATAAAGTAGTACCTATTACTATGCAGTGGTTTCAGTTGTTAAATATCTCTTAAGCGCTTTGTATTTTACACCATGTTTAATTGTCTCAGTAGGACACTTACCTCACCTCAAAGTGGATTTCTACTAAATAGCTCAGCATCTGGTAAACTGTTCGACTCGTTCTTCGATATTGCCAAGGCGCTTGACCAGGGAATCCCCTTAATTTTTCTTAATTAAACCCCAAACATCGACGTACTCAATAGTTCGACATTAATCAAGTTATTAGCAGGAGGGAATGGAATACTTCATTAAAGTGGAAATCCTAAGACCGTATTAAGTGCTTCATTAGGTCAAGCTGTTAAGATGGTCCGAACATTATCCTTTCAAAAGTTAAGAGCGAGTAGTTTTCGCAACTCCTTGATATCATTTCTTGTTTTGCCCCTGGCCTAATGGATAAATTGTGATTATTCATCTAATTTTAATTATCGTGTTAATTAAACACACAGCAAAGAAATTCTATGCCTTGACAACCTTGAGTACGGTTTTAGATTTTTAATTCAGAATATACACATTTTAAACTTTCATATAGTTTTGTTTCAATTATTGACCTGTAGTGTGTCATTTAACTGACGTTGGTAAAATAAGAAAGCTTTCGAAAATTTAGGCAAGGTTTCCCGATATTGTAATAGCGGGTAAACGACTCTGTTCTGAAACTTTGGGACCTATGTGCTTGAGTAGTAGAGTGGTCATCTTATTTATCACAGTAAATTTCGATACAGTCCAAACCTTCGTGCCCGTGAACTGAAAGAGTGCAACGCTCGTCACGTCGCAGTTCGGTGATGGAAGTGTTATTATGCTTTGTTTATGGACCAAGACTAATTGTTAGATATTGACGCGAACTAAAACTTAGTTTGTGTACTTGTCTATAGTATTTCAGTTCATAACTATGACATTTCAACCGGCACTGTTTTTCGTTACGCGGGTGCTGATCACTCTGATGGCGGGTTTGCACTGATCCAGATGTGTATGTACCAATGCGCGCTACTCGATTATCTCTTGCCAGCAAAGCGAAAATATGTATTGATTTTTTATTAAAACTACTAGAAAAATAACAATTATGGGATTAATAAAATATTAAATTCGTGGCCCTGATATCAAATTTATGAAACTCGGCTATAAATGTACATGAATTTGATATCCGGGTCACTCTTAAGAGATCCTCTATTTATGGCGTTCAGAGAATATTAACAGTATTTTCGTTAGTTTGGAACAACACTTTCTTAGTTTAAACATATTTTAGTTTGGATTAGTTGATTGATTTGTGTTTTACGCCACATTCAGCAGTATATCTGCTATGCTGTGACGTGAACATATTTTCAATTTATATATACAAAATATAATGCAATGAACGACAATTGCTATCAGTAACATCCCTGGCATTCAGCATCAAAAATAAAAATAAATTGAACTGAAAAGGACATACATAAGTGTTAAAAATTCCAGGTTTCATTTTGGATCTAAAAATTGTAAAAGAAAAATGCATTTAACACTGTCAACCATAGCTATTTCAAATCATTCATGCACATCGAGCATGTGTAGACAACCACACGTCCGGCAGGCCACATCGTGACTAAAGCACTGGTTTACTTGTTAAAAAGTTAAAGCTCTCAGAGCTAGCGTAATGGAGAAAGCTACGAGAAAAATATAAGCAACAAATTGTCAATTCATTAATGCGTCGCGACTTACTAGGACAATGCATATATGAAATGCTGTCAAATATGGTTTGTTTATTGGGTTCAACACTGTACTTACGGTTGTTTCAAGCAAAAACAAGACAAAGCTTGCGTGGCTATGCTGTCAATTAAAAGTATAGTCACACAAGCTCTCGACATGCTGCGCGATGCACGCTAGTTGTAAAACCGAGAACAGTTTAACGCTAATTGTGAGACGTACATATTGTAACACAACTTATAGAACTTCACACAATGTACATTAATTACGACTGACGAAAACAAACCAATGCGGTATGAAAGTAGCAATTAAGATAATATACTATATATGGAAGTGTGTAGAGTACGAGTTACATATAGTAATTAAAACACCGTTATCCACAAAAGTATGGACGATTTAACTCAAACTTAAACTGGGACGTCAGTATTAAAAAAAAATCGTTTGTCTGATTGGTGTTCAGCACTTTGCTGAAGAGTGGTTATTTTATGAGGCAGTAGTGTACATCACCTAAAAAGTAAAAACGCGGTCACGAACATGAAACTGTAGGGTAATTCAGTTTCCCCACCCCACCCCCCCCCCCCCCAAAAAAAAAAAAAATTCCAAGTACTACTGGCTATATCGATGTGCTAAAAATATACAGGCCTAACTCAGAGGGTCAACAAGAATAGCAATTATTGGATAAATGAGGATTGATAGTTTTTTGGTTACTTTTTATTTTGAACAAATTCTAGTTTAGAAAGTGTTGCAGGTTAAAACCGCCGGCGAATCGAACCCACTACCTTCTAGAAGGCTCGGTTGCTAAGTTGTCTATGTGGCCAGCATTTACTACTGGGGGTTGTGAGTTCGACTCCCGGACGTATTCCAACCTTCTAATCTTTCTGAACTAGAATTTGAAATTAAGAAAGTGTTATCCCAAAATAGCGAAAATACTGTTAATTTGTTACTTTCTGAAAGACACAGAAATCATTCAAAGGAGGAGTTGTTAGGCATATGTGTTCCAATTGTTTTACAGTGCTAACCGTGACAGGTGTAGATACTGGCATACGAAATCGAATGAGATTTGTTATGCCTTGTCATCTGCCGTCTTGACGGACAACTAATTCATCATTAAAACGGTGTTCTTTGTGACATTCCCCCCTCCCCGATAAAAACAATGCTTTTAACAAACAAAAAAACGTACGATCGGCCCACATTTATGTGGTAATTCCACGGTCCAATGAAACGTTAGATCACACATGTCAGTTGAGATATCATCCCTTACTTCCAATGAGAACTTACTGAATATAAGCCCCCGGGAGATAGATATTATATAAAAGCTCAATCCCCAACTACTAATCAGACAAGGCTTTTCCATCTTTCCCGTTCAGAGGTAAGTTCTTCAAAATAGGATGCATAAGGATGAGTAATTCAATTCAGGATAAAAACGAGTTGTGGCTTCAGTCCTGACTGAAAATAAGGCCGTTTTTTTATTTAATGTGGTTTATTTATTTAATCCAGTAACTAATTTATTACAGGATAAACAACTAACACTGTAGATATATATTCGGGCATCTCAATATTTAAACGTGATTTTCAGTAATCATCATGGCATAATACAAAGAAACCACTAGAAATTGAAGGGTATAAATTGGGAAAACAACTGCTGTCAAATTGTGTAGGCTATTAGTTATTCGCATTTGCACATTTTTAAAGAAGTTGGAATCACGAAACTTGTGTTTGTGTGACCTTGCTTGTTTTGAGAGAAATAACAAACTCAATTAAAAACTCGAATTAAACTGTAGCGGGCTTAGCTTACAATAACATTTGAACCAGCATCTGCGTCAACTATTTTAATAATAATAACAATGTGCTCTCAGAGGGAACTTATTTGTACCGGCTGTTCTCTTGTTGAAAGTCTAAACGAAACAAGTATTATATTAAGAATACTAACCCTGTCGTTTTATTACAATCCTAATTAACCCTGTGGTCGGTTGTGTTGAAGAAAACCTAGTCGACCATACAATTTTCAAGAACCTATATTTATACCCTCTTGTTACGGGAAATATAATTGAATTATATGCATACTGTCAGGTATAGTGGAATATTAGTTTTCCAACAGAGCAGTTGTATATAACACTTCACGTTATAGTTGTGTTGTTGTTGACTCTTTGGAAGAACACCGCCGTCATATAAGTGAAATAACATTAAGCACGGCGTGAAACAATCAATCAATCCTCTATTTATAGGTCGTGCGTTGAATGTCGTGTCTAGTGTCGTTTACAAAGTATCATTACGTGATTACGACTGGATGTGTGCTTTGATGGCTGCGCTTTCAATTTGCAGTCTCGCTCCAAGTGTGATCATTAGTCTATTCTGGGATGAGTATGCGTACTGCGTACGAATGATAACATATTCAGGGATTATCTTGGGATGCGTATGCATAGTGCGTTCGCATGAGTACGCATTCTGGTATTATTCTGGGATGACTATGCATCAGAGTTATTGAAAGCTGATAATATTTGATTTTTCAGAAAAATATATAATTGTCTATAAATCATCTGTAATTTCGTGTTTTCTGTCCTCCCAGTTGGTAAATCGTCAGGCGAAATGTTTTTGTTTCTTGCTCTGGCCACAGTAGTGGGTCTGGTCCACGCTGAAACGACACCAGGGGGAACTCTTCCACCACCGATTGAATGGGGTATGTTAACATATAGTAACGGAGTTCTACAATCTAATAAAAATCAGATCTAAAAAACGCTCGCAGTGTTTTGTTTGTTGCTATATTTGATATCTAACGCAATCTGGCACATTAACCAGCAAGGCAAACCGTTTTTATAATCTGCCCACGATGTCACATTATAACTTTCATAGAAGACAAAGTGCGACTTAGTATGGATAACTACTTCTTGATTGTTCGACACAACGTTTATATCTCATACCAGAGATCGTTTTTAAGTATCATCAATATTTATCCATATTAATTCGGGCTTCGCCTTATAATAATCCCAACAAAATGCCACTTAAAGAAGCCATACCTTTTGTAGCCAACTTCGTATACAGTCTCAGTACTACCTTACAAATGATCAGATTGGTAGTACCTGTGAACGTGATAAATAAAGGTTTGCTGGACCCCTGGGAGTCGACCGTATGGAAAATATGTTTACAAACCCCCGATCACACAGAATATGAACAAGATGATTGTATTTGAACTATATATAAGCAGGATCAAGAATGATTCATTTTAAATAAACTTGTCATTTATGTTTAAATTTAAAATTTTACTTAAATTCAATTATCGAGAGTCATTTGTTTCTAGTAAGGTCTGTAACTAGGCCAACCATAAATAAAGCAAGAGTCAGAAAACACATATGTATCATCTCAGTCAATTAAAAAACATCATCCAGAAATAAAAAATTACCATGCCAATTTCTGAATACATTTTGTTTGTCAGATTGTTCCAATGACCACGCACCACATGGAAGTGATCCCCAAAAGTTTCTCCAGTCTGCAAACGGATTCGGAGAACAATCTGACGTTGCTGAAGCCATTTGCCCAACAAAATTTCAAGAGTTCCACCAAGAAGGGGGATTATGCCGTTGTCGTTATGTAGAACCACTCCGTAGCCTGTTAGCATTGAGCTGTCAGATCCGAACAGACAATAGCATTAGTGCCGATCAGTATGAACTACTTGTACCTAATCTGAATGCAGACTCAATTGATGGCCTCTTTAAGACACAGTCTTGTTTAAATGTTCTGCCACAGTACGTCGCTGATGCTTACCAGAGAGCTGGGGTCATCCCTCTGTTCTTTAATACAACAGGATGTCGATGTGACTGGGTTGAAGGCGTTGATCGTAGTATTGAGAATGGTCTTGAAGCACCCGCAGGTTAGTTTTGTGTTTTCTACTCTACATACCAATGATTACTGGGCTTGTCTTTCCATTTAGTTTAGAAGAAAAACTGTTAATTAACAGCATATTGCAGTAGGATAAAAATATACACATAAAACAGTCATAAACCAATATTGAGACTTTTCATTGGTACAGAAAAACTATGTATACAAAATATTTATTTCCAATACATCACATGAGTTATCTCTAGTCTGTTGCTTATTACTGACAAGGAAATTATTTTCAGAGTTTTGGTAGGAGTATATATTACCAGGTTAATCTGCCAACGTTAACTAGATAGCCTGACTCATTCACATGACTGTCGATTGGGAGAAAGTCCAATACGGTGCTAAGATTATGCTTAAAATATGGGAAATTAAAAAAACCAGAAAGATCGCACCCTGATGGAAGTCATGTCACATTTTGAATAGTTTCAACGCATCAAGACATTGTACAAATCTCCCGCAATACTTCATGCAGTATGGTTAAATACATGGTCAAATGATAACCTCGATGATTTTAATGTGTGTGAGACACAGTAGACTTAATTATCTCCCTTGAAATTTATTTGACCATTGCGCAATGCTCATCATAAACTGAATGTTTACGAAATAGTCCTCCATGAAAAGAGAATAATAATAGATTAAAAAAAAAACATTCACTTTTCTTAATGGATTTCTGGTAGGGGTTTATATTATTTGGCGGCGCCAATCGAGCTGAAGAAACCAGTATTCAAACCATGATTACCGCTTTCTGTCAACATCTATATTTGGCTGACAAAGTTTAACATTAGGGAGTTTTGCTATCCCCTGCTTAAACGAGTGTTTCTGTTAAATATATATTTCAGGTGGCATGTGTGAGCGTTTAATCGACCAGAACTTTACCAGCACCGCCATCAGCTCTGATGAGGTCGGCAATTTTGTCCAGATGTTCCCGTACGACTTTCAAAATAATGCCACATTAGCCCGTGGTGGAACAGCCTTTACACGAGGAATTTCAGAGGTTATCTGGCGTTTGGCTGATATAGATTTCGTAGACATCACCTTTGTTTTCCGATTTGAAGCAGATGGCGGAGGAAATCAAGACATTGCCACCAATATTTGTCGTGACAGTGGAACCGGCGGTTTCTTTGACCTGCAATACAATCCCAGTAGCAGATCATATTCCCTTCTATTCTTTGGTGAACGTACGGAACGGTGCACAGTGCCGTCCACATCGGTATGTTTATAAATTCGTTAGAGTATGATCGATAGATTTTGAAAATGCACGTCCTTCCTTGGACAGAATACGATTAGTAATCGTTGCACATTAAACTGAGTTTTAATCTCATAGAGGCCCACGAGGCCATCCTGGCTCTGTATATATGGAAAACTCTATATAAGACAAATGCATATATATTTTGGATGTAGAGAAAGAAAATTGTGCTGGTCTCCACCGGGATTCGTACTCGGGGTCTCTGGTTAGAACGGACAGCGCTCTAACCAACTGAGCTACATATGACCATGGCTTATTAAGGTTAACACTTTAGAAATGATTTTAAATAGTTTTGAACAATTGATAGATTCGAAAAAAAAGTTTTTTTGTTTTATTTAACAAAAAAGCTTTTATGTGTTAACAACTCTATACATACCTGTCATATTATGCAGGGTGTGCCTCGTCCAAAGACGAAAGATTTGTCCTACTGAAATTGAAAATGGCATTTATTATACTTGTTGTTTTTTCTTACTTTCACCAGGGTGTTCAAAATGTTCAGCTAAAATATAATGCAAATGAAGGAGTCCGGTTGATTGTAAACAACAATAATTGTGACGTCAGTAGTCTTAACAGCCAGCTTCCAGTAAACGAGGAAGGTGAGTTTAAATTGTCCCTTTTTTAGTTCTTGGTACCACTTTATAAATATAAAGATTAACGTGACACAT
>JAQQZZ010051027.1:0-10080 GCA_030265115.1 Mopalia vespertina | reverse complement strand
CTTAGGCTTTTTTCAATTGCAGCTGCGGGTGGTTGGAGGGAGCTTCATGTTGCCCTGGTGCTCTCAGAGTTAAAGGGGAACAGGAAGCTGATCTGTTTTGTTGTGTCTGTATTGCGTCCTGTTATTGTCCTGTATTTGTCCCTTCTTGTCAGTGGTGTCGAAGGTGGTTTCCATCACCCATTGGGCTGGCACGTCGTCATACAAGTGAAATACCCTTGAGTGCGACGTTAAACCACAATCAAACAATCAATTGCAGCTTTCCTTAAAGATCTTTCAATATACCATCATAATCTATATTGTATATTAAACAAAACTTGCATGTTGTATGTTGTTGCATAGTTTTGAATCTAATATATCAATAAAGTAGGATTAAGATTCATTTAGCCTAAGTTGGGTTGCTCAAAGCACTACTAAATTTAATCCTCCATAAGATCACCTAAGGCCATGTTGAAGGTCTATCTCCAATCCACTAGTAATGATTTAATATGGTGTTAGTGATTAATAGCCTTTCAAGCATTCCCTGGTGTATGACAAAATAACTGGACGGCTTTGATTACTGGAACTAGACATCATCAAATTAAGCACACTAAGGAGCCCATTGTGTTGCAATAATCCTACGAATCAAAACCCCCATGTCCTTGATTGTAATATGCTAAATAACTTAATTATTCAGATTAAATTACTTTAATCTGAACTTTAAATTATTTAACTTTGAAGCATCAGGCAGTTCAAATAATCAGTAAACACCAACTTTCTCTTTTTACTACGATTTGTGTCTAATTTTTTTATTGTTTAATTGCCAAGCAGCAGAGGTTATATAGGGTTACTTGTTGCACAACAAGTGTGGGATGAGTGCTTTAAACTGGAAGGCAAGTTGATAATAAATGTCAGTCATTGCCATTTAGTTAAACAACATTTTCAAATCATTTTTGCACTTTTACATATCAGGTGTAAAGCAAGTAAGTTGTTCACTAAACTACTTTTTTTTTTACAGATCCAATAACGAATGAATTGTTAGTTGATGAGGAAGCAGAGCGTGAAAAGGAAACTCAAAATCAAAATAGGAATGAGAAGGATAAAAACAAGGGACATTACTCTGGTGAAAATGAAGACAGTTTTAGAATCAATGGGGAGACAACTGTTAGAGAGAGTAAAGCTACCGATAACACCCAGACAGAGAGGAGTGAAAAAAGCAAAAAAAGGTCAGACAGTTGTCTCATTATGGTTTTTTGAAATTCTATATTCATTTTTTTTTATGTAAATGTCACAGCCAAAGTTTATCTCTTGGAATTTTATTAAATTATGTCTTTAAAGGTTATCGAATCTTTCTTTGAAAAACAGAAAAGGGAAAAAGGCAAGGATAGCGGAACCAGAGAAATCAGAACAGCCTCAGGAAAAGGGAGAAGAAAAGTCCAGCCCCCGATTCTCTCCTCCTCCAATACCCAGGTCTCACATGACAAAGGCTGAGCGGTTACGATTACAGAGACAAGATTCAGGTAAAACCAAAGTCCATCTTAAAAACAGAATGTTTGAAGTTGTTTCGAAAAAATTAATGTCCTTTCTTTTCTGTGACAATTTAGTTATTATTTACTCAATACATGGAAAGTTTATGCTTAAAAATGGAAGGAAAGTTCTCGGTCCTCCATACATTAACATTCTTTAAGGCTTTTTAAAAGAATGAAAAATATTCACTAACAGAAGTTTAAGTAATCCACTCAGACTATCTTTAACAACTTCAGATGTTGAATATTTGTGGTAAAGTCTATACAGTTAGCAATAAGAATTCATGTGGCAAACAAAGATTTGTTTGTTTGTTTGATTTGGGTTTAACGTCGTACTCAAGGGTATTTCACTTCTATGACGACATGCCAGCCCAATAGGTGAAGGAAACCACCCTCAACACCACTGGCAACATACAAAGACAAAGACAGGACAATAACAGGACGCAATACAGACACCACAAACAGATCGGCTTCCTGTTCCCCTTCAGCTATGAGAGCACCAGGGCAACATGAAGCCCCAACCACCCGCAAACAAAGAAGCATACTCAGCTACATGGATCCCTCTGCCTAAGGGTAGCTTGTTTGGAACATAGCAATGCTGTCTTCACTTAGAAGTAAGCACTGGAGGAAGATCAATATCTGTTGTCCATTATTGTTGGAATACGCTGCATCCTATAAGTGAAATACTCTTGAGCATGGTGTTAAACACCAATCAGTCTAATAATCTGGGAAGGATTGCTCAATAACAATGACTTTGATGAAATGAATCCACATGTATTGTGTAATATGGTCCCTCCTAAGGAGGGAGAGGATGTATGCGGAGTGGGTGGGGGCTGTCTTCAGGAGGGAGAGGGTGTGTATCGGGTGGGGTGGGGACTGTCTCAAGAGGTAAAATATATATCAAATATATGTAGTTTCTTAAAATAACACCTGCAAAGGAAAATCTTCCAAAATAAATAAAAACATTGATTTGTCTCTTTAAGGTGAGGTTCCAGAAAAGAATGTCAGCGGACTTGAGAATATGACTGTTCCAGCACCTCCCCCATCAGGACAAAGGCGTGGCCGTAATCCCCTCACTAACAGTGCTGCTGATGACCCACCACCAATTAAGTTTCACATCCCACCCATCCTTCCAAAAGCTCATCTTACAATGGCAGAGAAAAAAAGGCTACAATGGGAAATTGAAAGAGGTGAGTTTAAGTTCAACCAGTGTAGTGTTCTTCCTGTTCACTAAGCCCTTTGGTGTGAGTGGTATAGGAGGTAAGGGGCAACATGGAACATACCTGTTTGTCATGTTTTTGTGTTGTGTCTTCAGATTGTCCTGTCTCGTCATCATTAGTTGCAAGTGGTTTTCACTGGTTTTTTACTTCATCCATTGGATTGACACGCCCTTCAATGAGTGAAATAACCTTAATTACTCAACAATCAAACAAACAACACTGCTCTACGACTAAGGGCAGTATCTTCTGAGCTTTCTAGTATTAGAATATATTATTCTTAACACATCAAAACACTTCAGATTTTATGATTGTGTTACTTTTGGTTATTTACCATTGGTAGTAGACCCTAGTCAGATAGAGGAACTAGGCGTTGGCTCTGCCGTAAACAACTATCAATAATATAATCAATCAATGAATCAAACTATCCCTTTTCTGAATCCAAGATCCCTCAAAAATAAACTTTGGCAGGTGCTAATTAATCTTGTGCTGATTATCTAATTGTTGGAATGAATTGTTGTGTTTGGTGTTTTCCATAATAGACGCTTTACAAATTTGTTTCTTTTTCAATATAACCTTTGCAACGCAGTGGTCTGAACCATTATCCAATTGAGATGTTTTTCGTTAAAGTTGAATTTGAGTGAGAATTTATTCTAAAGTATCTTTTGTTTATAGGTGAAACAATAAACACACCACCAAGTAAAAAATCAGTGTCTCCCTCGAAAGATAGAGCTCATGTTGAAAAAGAGACACCTGGTGGTGAACATGATGTCAGGGGGAATTACTCTGAGAAAGTCCTGGAGACAGAGGTTATTAGCCCAAGGGTCATGCCTGTACCTAAAGCACATCTTAGCCAGGCAGAGAGGAAACGAGCTCAATGGGAGGCGGAAAGAGGTAAAACATAATATTTCTTCATTACCTTTCATCCACAAAGACCTGTAGTGTTAAATCTTTGAATGGCATTCTGAAGTTGGCAACTTCTCATTTATTTTTGACACAATGTTTCAATGTCTATTCTGACATCGTTCTTAAGCATATAAAACAGTTGTAAAATTGAGGTATGTATACATAAAATCGTGTGTGTTAACAATAGTTGTGATAGAGTAAGAAAAACAAAAAGGTATACAGAGTGTAGAGATCACCAAGAGGCCATTATCATATATATAGATATTTTTGTATTTAATCTGAGAGAGGTAATGTGTGTTTACATATACATTTATATATAGACAATTGGTTCAAGAACAGTTAAGATAGACAACTCTAGGGGGTCTTGTAATGATTAACAGTCTAAGCGATTGCAGTTGAAACAAACATTATTCTTATGTCACCAAATATTATTCTTGTTAGTTTTTTGGACCCCCTTCCTCCTTTGTATGAACTATATGAAGCCCCATGTTTGTTCCAACCTGATTTGACATGATCCTGTATCCAGCTACATGTAAACAAATACATCAAAACGGCCTCTTACATTAAGTCATTTGCAAAACAATTCTTTTCCTTCAAACATATTTGTTTCACTGTACGACATTTATTTTAAACACTTTAGCTGATTGAGTTCAAATTACCTCACAGGTATATGAGCGAGTCACAAGATGTGGCTCGGGCAATCGCGGGGGTGGTTTTTACGAGGTTTCCTCCTGGTTTTCCACCGTAATAAGGCAAGGAGCAGTGTGAAGTGGACAATCCGTCATCATATAAGTGAAATACCCTTGAGCACAACGTTAAACCCCGATCAAACAAACAAACAAATTACCTCACAGCTTTCTTATGGTAACTTTCAGATCAAGTTTGAGTTAGCTCAGTTTTGTTCATTTTTGCAAAGTTATGACCTTTTTGAAGTATATGAAAGATACATGTATCAGTTTCCTATAGGCCTTGGAACAGACTAATAATAATTATTGGTGGTTTATTTCAGCTGAAAATCCGGCTGATTACGACCCCTGGGGGAGACCGGGTGCTGGGGCACCGATTAGAACTAACTCTGGTCATACTCTGGCAGATTACAAAACGAGAAAGGTTTGTAAAATTATCACTTTTATATACCATTTTTTGTTCTCATATTTACCATGCAGTTTATAAAGACATTTATTTGTAAGATAAAGTTTTATTTCAGGTTACATACTAGTTACTCCATTTATTAACCCAACACACCACAGAGTACAAGAGGCGATATAATTTATTGTTTGTATGTATATACACTTCAACGTAAGTGTAAAAGTCCGGCACATGAACAGAACATGAGCAAAATTTGCTGATGATTTGATGCCTTTATTTATTGACAGATAATCAGTCAGATTTACACACTTACTTTAATGTCTAACTTGTTTGAATATCGGGTATTTGGAATCAAGGACATGAAGGCTCCTTTTTTAGAAAAGTGCTGTGATTGCTTTGACATGGGTTTTAATGTGTCCCTCACATGTTTATTATGTAAATGTCTTGTGCAAAAGGCCCATGATGGATTAGGTTTAGCACAGTTTAGAGGATACAAGTAGGAGGAATTTGTTATACTGTGAGCTGAGGGGACTCTCAACCAATAACTCTTTGACAACCAATAGCTCTATGACAACCAATAGCTCTATGACAACCAATAACTCTATGACAACCAATAGTTTTATGACAACCAATAGCTCTATGACAACCAATAGCTCTATGACAACCAAAAGCTCTATGACAACCAAAAGCTCTATGACAACCAAAAGCTCTATGACAACCAATAGCTCTATGACAACCAATAGCAATTGCTGTAAAAATTTATAGTCTATAAATAAATTTTACTTAAACTTGATTCATATCACTTGTGATGCCTTGGTTGTAAGAGTAATTTGATGCACAAAAAGATAATTCTGGCTATTGACTACACTGATGATGCAGATGTTCCTTTGAGTGGATCTAAACTCAAACTGCACATGCCTGTCCATCTATACTGTTTCACTCATGTGTCAAGCGAGTTCAGATAATACCTTAAATAAGCATAAAATTAAATTGATTTATAATGTAATAATGGACACATCATTGAAATTGTAAGAATTGAGAAAACTAGTTGTAGTCATCTGTCTGGGAATATGTTATAGTCATAGTCAGGTCTTATGGTTTTTAACTTCAGCCTAGAGGTGTTTCATTTTTGTGTGACCTGAAAAATGTGTCCTCCGCTAAGCTCCTAGACACAATTTCCAAGTCTTTTAAATATCTTCCAAAATCTTTATATTTACCAAATTTTAGGTGATTTAGGATCAAGCCGTTTGTTATTTGTTTACAATAGTTTGTCACACTTCTGTTGAGTGTTATAATTTGCCTGTGTCATGTATTCTGGAAAAAAATCTGATTCATTAGTTATAGTTTGATTGGCAGTACATGTCAAGACAAGTTACAACATTATACATGTACATGTGCTATTGCTTGTTTTGATGAGTTTATTAGACAAGAAAAGTATAATAATTACTGTTTGACATGTGATACTGTGTTTATAAACAACATGACAAGGAGCAGCTAATTAACACCTTAAACAAACATGATTGACAGGTAACGAATTCTACATGTCACTAGTTTCAAAAGTATTCCTCAATCTACATGTACATGTCAATAGTTTGAAAAGTATACTACAATATACAGGTACATGTCACTAGTTTCACAAGTATTCCTCAATATAGAGGTACATTACTTCCTTTATATCGATGAAGTTGCTGGCTACATTGTCTTCAGAGACCTGGATGTTTAGAGATCATTACCATTAGTTTTGATGTGAACATTCTTCAGTAATAAGTGTCTACTTTCTAAGAGAAACTTGTAGCACACTTATATTAGAATCCCTGGGCATGCTGTCTGTTTATATACCTTATATGGAGTTTCTCAGATCTTGTCTCTTATTATGTACAGGAGCAAGCCATGAGAATATCACTGGAGGCAGGGTCTAGTCCAGCAACAGCCTCTCAACCTATTCCAGCCCCTGTCTGCAACCAATCACCAAGACATCTCCCAAGAACCACCCATACAGAATCTCCCAGGATGGACCCAGCCGCTCTCCCAGCTGCAATGAGGAGCTCCTTTGCCATTGGGGTAACTAAATCTGGTTTTATCAAACTGTAATCTAATGTACAATTGAGTAAGCTGTTTTCAGTTTTTGTATGTACAGGTAAAATATTCTTTACTAATCATTTGATTAAAAAATGATGTGAAATTAATAGCAAATTTAATTCATATTCTCTCTCAGAAAAATTTCTCTGACCAGAGTTTGTTTATATTCTCTTATAGTGATCACACTTTGAATCTACAGATGTCTTTGTGATTAAAATACATAAACATTGATTACCTAAAATTGTTTTCTATTTGACCTAATTACATGTATGTAATTTTCAAGTAATTAGATATTACTCAATATATATTAAAAGCAGTTATTAATTGACTACAGTATATGTAGTGTGAAGTTTATTTCCTTTTCTGAAAAATTGCTCCTCTGGTTTACAGTACGTTGCCCCAGATGAGCAGAGATTTAAGTCAACAAAAGAAGAAGAAAGACGGAAATGGCTGGAGGATCTAGGTAATGCCCTGTCCTCAACTTAATAAAAAAAATAAAAACGTTCCAGCATCTGGTCTCTGTCTGATAAGGGTAGTATGGTTGAAGTATAGTCTGAGTGTCAGCTTTTGATAAGCATTATTTTTCAAATTATTGGTTGTGTTGCTGTTAACTCTTTTGAAGTACACTGTCATCATATAAGTGAAATATTCTTGAGCGAGGCATGAGATAGAAATCTGTCAATTAAATCAAACTTTCCAGCATTAAAAATCATTGCTTAATACATGTTATGTTTAATTATATCTGTTTTATATACTATCAATGATTGCCAGTGTAGTCAACATTACCTTTCTCGTCTTAAATGCACCTGTTTTTATATATCCAATATTAAAACATGTATTAATTAATTAATAATAGTAATACATTTTTGTTAATCAGAAAAACAGAAGGAAGAGAAACGTTTACAAAAGATGAAAGAAAAGGAAAAAGATAAGGAGTATTTTGCTGAGACTTGGGCTGATAAGCTGACATATGAGCCCCATAGCCCCAGACAGGGTGCCCCGCAGCTAGCAGGTCTGTCACCTCGGGCTGCCCCAGTATCTGTCCCTGATCCCTCACCCAGGGTGGGCAGTGCACCACAAGCAGCCACACAACCCCTGGATGATAATGAAGGGTAGGTAACACATCTGTCATGGTCTCTGTCCTCTGGCTATAAGGCAGTGTGTTTACAGTGTGGTTATGCTACATGTATCTTCTCTAATAGCACTGAGGGCCCGCGGCCGTGGCTTAGTGGTAGCGTGTGCGTTTACTTATCCTACTTCGATTTACCGTTCACAGGATCGAATCCGCTTGTCGACCCTCAGGTATAGGAGTGAGGCACACAATGTGGCTCCAGCAATCGGTTTTTATGAGGTTTCCTTTCAGTTTTCCACTGTAATACAGCAAGGAGCACTGTGAAGTGGACAATCCATCGTCATATAAGTGAAATAGCCTTGGGTACGACGTTAAACACCAATCAAATAAACAAACAAACTAATAGCACTGAAGGAACAGTGAGTTTGCTGACACTAACGGGGTCAATTTACATGTCCTCTATTAAATACCCTTGAACTGTAATAAAAACAATGATGTTCATGTGCTGATGTATTGTGTTGTAAGTAAAGTAGATATTGACGGCACGATTCATCTGGTCCTATGTATTGGATGATTGTAATTCATGGTGATACTGGTTATCAGCTCAGTCTCTCTGTAATTATCGCATCTCTTTCCCAAGTTTAAGATAGATTTCCTGGGATATTTTGCAGATTTTGTAAAACATGAGTTGAACATTTGAACATGAAGATTTCTTGAAATAGCCGCTGTTATTTATTGAAGGTTTTGTTCCTGTAATGTCTAAACTTACAAAATTGTCTAATTTCTAAACTGGTATATTGTTTTAAAAAGGGGGTCTCATTGTATGGAAGCTTTTAAAATTACCACCTTGCCTGTCATCCATTTTAATACTGCTTGTTACTTTTGCAGTCAAACATATATTAGAGGTCAGGGAGCGTATTTGGATCCAGCTACACGTAAAGAGCTTGATGAAAAAAAGAGACGTCATTTAGAACACCAGGTAAGTTTAAATTTGCATCGGCTGATCATCCATGTTGGTTAGCCGACTGATTGATTGACTTTTGGTAAACTCTGTGCTCAATGTTATATCAGATACTTGACAAAGGTATATGATATATCTCAACAGTAATTGCTACACAACTATTAATGTGAAGTGGTCTGCTTAACTGGAAAATCAATCTTCCTCCTGTGCTAATTAATGACAGAACAAATGCACTTGGAACACACTACCTATAGCCAGAAAGCTTTCCCTGTTTGAGACCAATTAAAAGGCCCTTCCAGTATTCCAGTATTTCAGCATTATAACACTGTAGTGCCTTCATACTGGAAGAACAAATATTCCAGAGGAATAAAGCATATTACATTGTAGGGTTGTCCAAGTAGGTCTATTGAAAAGGTCTAGGGCATAAAAATCAATCAATTGTTCAATCATAATATAAATCTATACCACATTATGCCACCTCTTCTATATGGGTGAAATAACCGTACTGGGATGTGAGCACCGGTTAGAAACAAGTTGAATATATAGAGGATATTGAACGGTGAAGTTTGAATACCATTAATATATAGCCTGGGTGAATGGTCAAAGGGAGATAACCTATGAGACGTGATGAGTTTAGTGGGTTATCGGATCAACCCTTCACTGTCACAAGATCAATATGAAGGTATTCAAACCATGTATTGAGATACTCTTTTCAGTATTGATATCTTGGATAAATATGTCTCAAAAATTGAATACAAATTTGAAACCAGGCAAGGTTGGAACAACACAACGGTATTCAAAAGGTGATGTGAAACTGATAAACGTTATTTGAATTGCTTTAACAAATGATGTATCCTCTGAGTTGAGTGGAGAAGATACATGTGTTTGCTTTGACAAATGATGTATCCTCTGTGTTGAGTGAAGAAGATACATGTGTTTGCTTTGACAAATGACTATCCTCTGTGTTGAGTGAAGAAGATACATGTGTTTGTTTTGACAAATGATGTATCCTCTGTTGCGTGGAGAAGATACATGTGTTTGCTTTGACAAATGACTATCCTCTGTGTTGAGTGAAGAAGATACATGTGTTTGCTTTGACAAATGATGTATCCTCTGTGTTGAG
Organism: Mopalia vespertina; assembly: GCA_030265115.1. Classification (NCBI taxonomy): domain Eukaryota; kingdom Metazoa; phylum Mollusca; class Polyplacophora; order Chitonida; family Mopaliidae; genus Mopalia; species Mopalia vespertina. Next base: position 131 of record JAQQZZ010051027.1, on the reverse strand, counting down.
TGAAGAAGATACATGTGGTTGCTTTGACAAATGACGTATCCTCTGTTGACTGATAAGATACATGTGTTTGCTTTGACAAATGACTATCCTCTGTGTTGAGTGAAGAAGATACATGTGTTTGTTTTGACAAA
>JAQQZZ010051015.1:0-23424 GCA_030265115.1 Mopalia vespertina | reverse complement strand
CTGAATGATTGTTAGATTCAAAAGCGGATTCCATACCAGGCCTTATTTATCACTGAATGATTGTTAGATTCAAAAGCGGATTCCATACCAGGCCTTATTTATCACTGAATGATTGTTAGATTCAAAAGCAGATTCCATACCAGGCCTTATTTATCACTGAATGATTGGCAGATTCAAAAGCAGATTCCAGACCAGGCCTTATTTATCACTGAAAGGACTTTCAGATTCTAAAACGTCCCATATATATCAAACCAATGTTAGGATTCTATAACCAATTATGGCTTGACTTGAAATAGATTTTATGAAAACAGCAAAATACTGATAGAATTTTGGTCAGATAAAAATTTAGGTGGTTGTGTCTTTGTTTTCACGGGACAATGTTTACTAGAAACTCCCTGTACTTAAGGTTATTTCACTCACTTGGTGGCCTGCCAACCCAATGGGTGAAGGAAGCCACACCCGATACCACTGGCAACAAATAAAATCATCATAGGACAAATACAGGACACTCACAGGACAATACAAAGACATCACAAACATATCAGCTTCCTTATCCTCTTTAGCTCAGGAAGCTCCCTCCAGCCACCCGCTCAAGAAACAAGAGAAATTCTGAATTTATGCTGGCAAAAGCAATTTATTTTCACAACTAGAGACTAAGAAATAACATGAAAGATCACCGGTGTTTCAACAAATGTCAATAAATAAGAGATTTTTAACTAATGGTGGTGATGATTTTAAAAATCAGTTTCAAATACAGATACAAGCACTAGTTAAATTTACAATCAAGTTTTAGACACTTCTCAGAATAATTGTCCGTGTTTTAAACTAGTTGTATAACGAACAAAACAATGAAAAAAATTATTAACCGTTCACTTAACAATAAAAAAAACAACAGCAAAGAATTATTAACAAGAATTAAATAACTTATTTAACAATGTTTACATAGAAAGTCATTGCTGTGGAAAAAAACAAGGTGTCTAATATTGTAATGAAAAACCAAGTCATGAGGCCAATTGTATTTTGTGTAAAATTCTGCCATAATCACTTCCATCAAATTGAAATTACGCCTGAAGTGGGATTTTTTTTTATTTGACTACCCGGTAAAGATAAATTACCAAGAGGAAACAACTCCTTAAAAATACACAAACACATTAATGGTATATCGTTTAAACCTTTACACAAGTGTATATCCTAAACACTACTGAAATATACCTTGAATAATTACATCTTAAATGTAGGCGACTGCTAAATTGTTTGAAATGCCAGACTATTTGTAATTTGATGTTTAAGAACCATTTGTCAAATTTAACATTTTCATAAAATTTCATTTGTTAAAAATTATTTATTTCTTTTACTACTCCAGTTAATTATAATTATTTTACACAAAATATGTATTTTTGTATAATGAATATGATAAATTTTGTCAATTATCTAAATTTCACAATAATGAATTATCATATAAATATTATTTTATATAACAGATAAATTTTGATTAAAATTTTAGTACTTGATCGGGTGAGAAGCTTTCAAAATTAAATTAAGAAATACCTGTTTCAAAGCAGTGAGTTTCCAAAAAGGACTAGAAAATCTGAGAATCTGGGAAATTGGCAGATGATAATAAAACTGACTGGCTTTACTTGAACCTCGTGCTCAAAATATAACCAAAGTTGACACTGATTACATAATCAATGTTCTCTAGGTTTCTTTCAAATTTTGTTCAGTATGAAGCCTTTTTTTAAAGGTCACCCCACTAATCTATAACCTAGAAAGAAAAGGAGTCTGCATCCCTATATAAATGTAAGCCTTTAAATCAAACACACAGTTTAAAACAAGTTTAAAACATGATTAAAATGACAGAATGATATCACTAATACAATTTAACATTTCAAATGTGTCAAAATGGCTGCCTTCTGTAGTATTTGTGGTCCACATAGATATATTTTAGGACTCCTTGATGATAACACATCGGTACACAAACAATTCTAACTAAAACAATGATATACGATGGATTGCTAAACAGTAATATATTGACTGATAATCTGTTTCACACTATTTCACTTCTATGATGTTGTACCGGCCCATGGCCCATTACGTAAAGAAAACATGATGTTGACAGAATATAACAAGAAGATGTCAGGCACAAGACAAACACAGAAGACTGGGAACAGGGTATAATGGGACAAAGTGTGAAGTTTGTTACGGTAAACAAATAAGATACCTTTTGTTCCCTTCACTCTAGGATCACCGTGACAACGCGTACTTCTCAAGGCTGATATTTGATTGAAATTTGAAAAAGATATCTACATTTAAGCAAAATGCCATTATCTATTTTACATAATTATAAATAAAAAAAACATTTGCAGTGGATGTTTAAACATTTCCAAAAAAAAACAAACAAAAAAAACAGCTGTCTCAGAACAAAGAGTCGACACTGCAAAACCAAAAACACTGTTCCAAATGGGGTTGGCAAATGGTCAAAAAGGGAGAGAAATATGTTAGTCATACAACAAAATTGCCACCTAGGTCATCAAAAACTTACAATATAATTGAATGCAGTTGGACAGTGGTAAAAAAAAATAGATAAATGTGTACTCATATGACTGAAACTGTCACCTACACCAACAATAACATGGTATGAATACTCAATTAAATTGACAGGTTAGTTAATGGCATAGGTGGCACTGTCAGTTATATGATTGACAGATTTATCTCCCTTTTTAGGTACCAGTCAACCTCATTAACAAACCTGTTCTAACAGCATTCAATGTCTAAACATAGCGACATACTCAAGACAAACACAAAACCACTGAGATCATGCAGGCCTTCTGATTTGAGGTGAGTAATCAGTGTTAAAGCATAGGACAGCACACCTCAAATCAGAAGGCCTGGTCAATGACGGTTGCTCAAAATTTGTGTTTAAAAAAATATTTTTATTACATTTAGTTTTAACCTCTTGGACCACGATTTTTAGGAACTCTTCAGTCAAAGGTGGAAGAGCAAACCTTGTCAGTAGATTTAAAGTGATCTTGTTGTCACAGACTTTGGGGTAAAATACCTGACCACTTCGTGGGTAGAATATTAGACCAATCATTAGCAACTAATTCTCAAAATTGATATGCAAAGGATCAAATAGTATGAACAATTCTGTCACCTTGTTGGATACCATCTTCAGCCGAGTTCAGAAATACAAGAAAGCTGGCCACAAAAACTTATAACCTCAGTCATTTTTACGAGTCTTTACATTATGTCTAAATATTTAAGCACAAAGTAAACTCAATGACCTTTATATCTGTATTTTCTTTTTTTGGGGATAACATTTTCCAACTTTGAACAGATTCTAGTTCAGAAACTTTTGCACATTTTACACATCCGGGAATCAAACCCACGACCTTCAGAGTTAGGCACCCAATCACCGCCATTAAATGTTGGTCACCTAGACCACTCAGCTTCTACCTTTCTAACATCAAACACCATTTTCCACATTTCTCTCTATCCACTACATAATACTGGCAATTTAAAGCTATAATCATTTTTCAATTTCTGTTTTATACATATTTTTTTTTCAGTTTTAGTTTTCTCTTAAGTAACAAAATATTTTTACAAAGGAAGAACAAAAGGAACTTCTATTCTGAAAAGATAATTTGTTATCAGAATAATATCCTCTAAACTTTAAACTGATAGTGGATGATTTCAAAACGAAAGCACTGCTGGTTTGGTTGTGTTATAAACTCCACACTCACATGAGGCAGCGTGCCAGCCCAATGGGTGAAGGAAATCACTTGCTAAGCCGCTGGCAACAAATATAAGACATCACAATAAAAAATGCAATGCAAAGAATATACAAAAATATCGCCGCCTTGTTGTCCCTCGTCTTAAAGGTCACCAGCGCAACAGGAAGCCCCCTTGAAAACACCCTTCATGACAAAAATCAAAAGCAAATGGAACTTGTTTGAAAACGTAATATGCTAACAGAATATCATCTTAACTTACAATGAGTGGATGATTTAACGAGTAAGACACAAAGACATGTACATTTGAACTCAAACATTTAAATCAAAACATTTGATCAGAAATAGCACTACAGACAACATTTGACACTTTTTTTAAAGAATGAAAATGTTTAAAATAACTTAAATAATATTTACATTACATATATGTTAGCTGTGCATGCTAATAAAAATTTTGAAAAAATTGCTCACAGCAAAAAATCCAAAAATTCATTGGAAGAAAAACCATATTTTTTTATATACATATTCCAAAGATTATGTTATACTGTATAATTAAAAATCAAATAATTTACAAATTACTAGCTAAAAATATTGATAAATTTAATTTAAAAACTGTTTTAAATTTAAAAATTTACCAGATTGATTTTATCAGCATGTAAAAGTTTGTCAACCATATTACATCAAAAATCCATATGGACCATATCCAATAATTGAATAACATGCCAACAATGTGACTAGAATGGCTTTAAATGTCAGCCAATATAAAGAATTTGTAATACATTTTGTTTAAATCTTAGGTTTCTTCTTCAGCATACAGATTCTAAAAAAGACATAACAGCCTTATAAGATCCGGTTATATTTGGTAATTGACACATTATACTCAATTCTAATAATCACTACCATAGCCAAATTTTCTAATTTTATTAGTCTGCTTCGTGGGAGTACTCGTGTGTGTATATGGGGAGGACTTTACAATAACACGCTTGGTGTTAGGTTAAAAACCAGACTGAAACCTACCAAAAACCACCTCTCCAAATGTTGTAAGCCAGAGGGACACAAGCACACCTGTATGGTACATAACAGACTGTTATTTGATTAATGAACTGTATTCTAGTACAAGACTGGGACCCAAAAATCAGGCAAAATAACAAACTTGTTTCTTGTTTTTCTTGTAAAAGCCCAAAATATCACACTCTACATTTTTTTAATTTAAATGCAAAAAAATTTAATTTTATTGAATAAATGTGAGCAAAACACATCTAGAAGTGTATTTCTTCAGACCCAAATTTAAATTTTTCTAAAGTTTCTGGACTCTGGACTTTTATAATCTCCAATGTCAACTAATTACGAAAGATACATAAAACGTATTTTAACAGCTCTACAGCCTGTCATGAGTAGTTATTGTTGTTGCGTTTCTGAAAACTTCTCTTTTCGATCTTGAGAATGTAAAGGGTATGCAAGACCAAACCTTTGGTCTATAAACTTTTATGCCAATTAATAAAACAAATATTGACCCACAAAACTAATCTGACTGGTTCGACAACAAGTCAGCAGTAAATTTGTGACAAGCTTTTGGTTAATGTGCCATTCTGAAGCATCTCTTGTCAATCTTGACAATGTAAAGAGTATGCAAACCTTTGGACTATAATTTTTTATGTCAATTAATTAACAAATACTGACCAAGAAAACTAATCTAAATGGTTTGACAGTAAGTCAGAAGTAAAATTGTGACAATATTCCGGTTTATATGCCTTCTGAAGCATTTTTATGCAATTTTGCTTCGCCAAGGGTCTAATTATATTTATCCTCAAGATCATTCAGTGGAATTTCTATAGCCCTTATTTGTGTAAGGTTTTAAATATGAATTGAAATGTGTTTCTGCTTTCGCTAACAAATGGGGAATTTTAAAAAAAAACACTTAATTAATAATAGCAAAACTTGCACATTGAAAATGGTAAAAAACTATTGAACACTAGTATGTTGATGTAACAAAGTAATTTAGATTTGCAAAATACCTTTTTTCACCTCCTTACAAGGTTGAGTTTAGGAGAGCACTAAATATGAGTTTAATAGCACACTATATGTGAGTTAAGTGCTTAAGTAGCGCACTCAATTTGATAGTTTATAGTCTCTTTGGAGTTTATAACTGGGCTTAACGTTTTATCATTTTTTATCCAGAAAAGGAATTGATTTATTCAAATAAGAACTGCTTAATTCAAGACTCTGTTAACTTGCACCATGGGTCGTGTATACAGAATCTAGCACTCTCTCAACAATGATTGCTCCCAGGTTAATGATCTCTCTCTACAAAATCTAGCAATTAGCCACTCTCTCAACAACGATTGCTCCCAAGTTAATCATTTGTTTACAGAATCTAGCGATTAGCCACTCCCTCAACAGTGATTGCTCACAATTGAATAATCAATTTCTACAGAATTTAACTGTTAGCCACTCTCTTAACAATGATTTCTCACAATTTAATGATCTGTTTACAGAATATAGCAATTAGCCACTCCCTCAACAATGATTTCTCACAATTTAATGATCTGTCTCTACAGAATCTAGCGATTAACCACACTCTCAACAATGATTTCTCACAATTTAATCATCTGTTTGCAGAATATAGCGATTAGCCACGCTCTCAACAATCATTGCTCCCAATAAAATGAGCATACGCTCTCACAATATAGCCTAATCAAATCGATACAACAGAAATAGATCTTCTGGTTTAAATTTGTTAAAGATACAAAAGTCCATGAAGAACCTTTATGAATACTGACAATCAAACACAAGACATACATGTACATCTCCTCATTAAAATATTTTAAAGTGGTGCAATTAATTTTAAAATAGGTCTAGTATAATGAAGCGGTAGTCATCAAGCTATAAATGTTAACAAAATATAATTGAACTACATGTAAGATGCCGATTAAGTTCTGGTCGTCAAGACGTCAACTCATGTCAAAATTCAATATTCACTATTCAATACTGACTCACCTTCTCAAAGATGTGTGATTTTTTCGGAATAAGTTAACATACTATTTTCAAAACTCGCCCCTAATAGATGACAACAAATAAGTATGATGGAGTATTTTGGTGAATACGCCCAAATTCATGAAACAAAATGTAACAAACCAATCATTTCCTGGAATTTTCGACTTTTAAAAATTAAAGTATAAATAAGCTCATGACTGATCGTGATTATCTGACATATATATGTACCGGTATCGAAAGGATGAAAATGAATAAATTAAAATAATTGTACATTTGATGCAATTAAAACCCTGGTTCAGAAGAACTTTAACTAACAGACCAATGAGAACAAAATGATAAAAAATGATAAGTTATGAGCAAAAGCTGCCGTTGTAAATAAAACATAAAAAATATTTACATTACATTGCAAGTGATTATGTTTAGTGGAGCAACTTACCAGTTGCTCATATGCCACAGTATGCGTATATAACATCAGAACTCGACCAGGATATACTTACACAAAGCGATCTTAGCCTAAGTTGATGTTAATTACCAAGACTACACAAATTACTGCACAATTCAGTACTGGTTGCCAGGACAGTTTAGATGAACTTTAGCTAAGATCGCTTTGTGGAACGGACCCCCGGTTAGACCTACATGAATCTTTTAGAATTTATGCAAAAATAGAATATGCAAAAATGGCATTAGATAATGGCAAACTTGAAGCCTGGTTGTTATGTAAAGCTAAAAGTTAAACAAAAAATCATACCTAATTCCTTAATTTTTGCAATTAGTCTATATAAAGATACTTCAGTTAAAGGAGATATTTCAGGACCACTAGTGTCCACAATAGGCTTGCACTGAAGGCAACAAGTGGCAGTGGCCTAAAGATAAACAGCTGCCTGCCCTCAGCAATCAGCAACCTGCTGAAAACCAAAAACCTGAAGACAACAAACAGCCTGAAGTCTACCAACAACCTGCAGGAAAGCAGAAGCTTGAAGGCATCTACCAGTATAAAGGCATCCAGCAGCTTGATGGTAACCAGCAAACTGCCAGAAGCTTGGATGCAACCAACAACCTGAAGGCAGCCAGCAACTTGATTTCAGCCAGCAACCTGAAGCCACCACCATCCTAAAGTCAACCAGCAGCCTGCAGGCAACCAGCAAGTTGCAGACAGCCAACAGCATGAAATCTACCATCAGCCCTGAAGGCAACCAACATCCTGTCAGAAGACTGAATGCAAACAGCAATTCGAAGGCAACCAGCAGCTTGAGCAAACTGAAGTCAATCACCAGCCTGAAGCCACCACCAGCTTAAACACAACCAGCAGTATAAGGCATCCAGAAGCCTGAAGGCAGCCAACACTCAGGTAGATGTTTGAATGCATCCACCAGCCTGAAGTAAACCAGCAACCTGATGGAATCCAGCAATCTGAAGGTATCCACCAGCCTGAAGTAATCTAGCAACCTGAAGGCAACCATCAGCCTGAAGGAATCCAGCAACCTGATGGCAATCACCAGCCTGAAGGCAATCATCAGCCTGAAGGAATCCAGAAACCTGATGGCAATCACCAGCCTGAAGGCAACCATCAGCCTGAAGGAATCCAGCAACCTGAAGGCAATCACCAACCTGAAGGCAACCATCAGCCTGAAGGAATCCAGCAACCTGAAGGCAACCATCAGCCTGAAGGAATCCAGCAACCTGAAGGCAATCACCAGCCTGAAGGAATCCAGCAACCTGAAGGCAATCACCAGCCTGAAGGCAACCATCAGCCTGAGGGAATCCAGCAACCTGAAGGCAATCACCAGCCTGAAGGCAACCATCAGCCTGAAGGAATCCAGCAACCTGAAGGCAATCACCAGCCTGAAGGAATCCACCAACCTGAAGGCAATCACCAGCCTGAAGGAATCCACCAACCTGAAGGCAACCATCAGCCTGAAGGAATCCAGCAACCTGGAGGCAATCATCAGCCTGAAGGAATCCAGCAACCTGGAGGCAATCATCAGTCTGAAGGAATCCAGCAACCTGGAGGCAATCATCAACCTGAAGGAACCCAGCAACCTGAAGGCAATCATCAGCCTGAAAGAACCCAGCAACCTGAAGGCAATCACCAAGCTGACGGAAACCAGCAAGCTAACGGCAACTATCAGCCTGAAGGAAGCGAAGGAATGAAAGGCAATCAGCTACCTAAAGAAAACCAACTTAAAATTTACACTGTAAGTTACTCCACTGAACAAATAAATAGCTACTTCACTTCATCTCAATCAGTCCCTAGACTCTCTAGCCTTTGTACACTGTTTTCTCTTCTTTTCTTTATATTTGGTAAAAACAATAATGCTTTGCACATTTTATATATAATATTTTCTATATACACATTATTTCCAAGCCTACATGTAACAGTAAAACTAGATTGTAAGAGAAATCTAAAAGATTTAACCAACATGTGTGCGGTAACCGTAACTGTAATGCAAAAATATGAGAACTATTTTAAAAATCAACAATTGTATTTATACGGTATAACTAGTATTTACACATATTTACATGCAATAACCTGGATAATTAAATAAACAACTTTGGTCATTTGATCTGGTAGATTATGTGAGACATCTTCTCCATCCTAATAGCATACTAAAGAGCTTACTAACTCGGTTACCATGGTTACTAGATGAAACTAGCAGTTTATACTGGTACACAGAACAATATTCTCCACTTCACTATATTATGCTGTCGAGTATTTTGAAAGCGCCTGGGGTGATTTACAAAAGACTGCTCAGTCTACTAGTAAACGGCGCTTTCTTTTACGAGTGGCGAAAAACTCGGTTTGACCGCTTCGCTTGTTGCTGTTTTTCATATTCACTTGGGACTGAGCGGTTAACTGAAGCTTTATTGCACTTGCATTCAATTTGGTGGAGGATAAAATTTCTTTGAGACCCTTCATTTTCTCACTGTACAACAACAACGTTGGGGGGACTACAGGCGCCGATTCTTCGCTTACACACTCAGATGGCGCTTTTTCTGTGAAACTGTTGGAATGAGAGCAGCCTGGACGTTTACGATACATCATCATATCAACGGGACTTTCAGCTTTGAGAGCCGAATCAATCGTCATGTCAATGAAAGAGTTCCCGTTAGATTTCGTACTCAAGAATTCATGAACGTCAACCTTGGTATCAGACATGGACGAAACCGTGGAGACAGGGGCGGATGTTGTTGAGGGAGTTACCGTTGCTGTTGATGTGAACGGCTCTCCACCACTAAGTAAATAATCAGGATTCAAAATAGCTTCCCCACAAGCTTGAGCTAACTCAGCAATGTTGGGGTTTGGAGTCCCTCTCTGACTGTCATCTCCAACCTTTGACACTAATTCTTCAAAAGTATTTTTATCCCCGCCAGTTGCATCACAATTCTCTTCCGTTGGTGGCTTACCATTTTGGGACTCTTCTCCATTTTGAGAGTTTCTGCTTTTCTTACTGCCTTTTCGAGATGTCTTTTTGATACCAGATTTTGGGTCATTGTCTTTGGTAAGGAGATCTGGGGGATTATTTTGATCACCGTTGTCAGCATTTTTTTTATCATCATTGTCTACATCCATATCGTCATCATCCGCAGATTCATCATTGTTTTCACCCACATTATGAATCTCGATCCTTTTCCTTATCACATTATCAAACTTTGACAAAGAAAAGACAAAATTTTTTGCCCAGCCTACGTGCAGAACTGGGGTTAAGCTGCACTCTTCCCACTGACATATTCCGTCGTAAAACTTTAAGAAATGAACTAAACTTTCCGGGTCTCCCAGAAATGTGTCTCTTAGGTTGTTAGGCTTGTCCAGATTGTCAACATGATTATCTCCCTTTGATCCCGTAACATTGCGAACCATAGACGGAATCCAGTTGTTTGATATTTCCAAAAATTTGTTATAAATTTCTTCATCTTCTCTGTTATAGTTAAACCTAAAAAAGAAAGAGAAGATGAGTAATTGAATGTTCAATTTACACTTTATGACAATATGACTGAAATGACAAATACGTTCTTCAACACTAAAGAGCCTCATCAAAACCACCATAAAATGTTATTTTGTTTTGTTGTCTCTTTTTAGAAAAGAGAAGATAGAACTGCCTGCTTCAGAAACAGAATTCTCCTTATCTGACTTACCCTGCCATGGAAACCAAGATTAGAAACTAGAAAGGTAAAAGAAAATAACCTGCCCATGCATTACGCTCTACTTAACATGTGAAGGCAGCTGTCTGCTCAATGAGTGAAGGTAGACCTGCCTACTCTAGAAGAAATTTATGTGTAAAAAAAAATACAATTTTTGGAGTATTTTCTTAACGTTTTATGTATGTTTGTGTTACAGCATAGCACAGAATATTAATTTCTGTGTGTATTTTGATGGCCTATTGGTGAATGTACATGTGGGATAAATTTTGTGTACAAAATACCCCAGAATACACCAGGTAGGCAGGTCTGTGAAAGCAACCACCCTCAATGTCACTTGTAACCAGCAATGACTAGACAATCACAAAGAGTAGAAGACATAACAGATCCCATTCTCATCATCCTTTAGTTCTGACAGCTCCAGGAAAACACGATGCTCCCTTCAACCATCCACCAGGGGCTTAGCCAGAAATCAAAAGGTATGATGTCCAAAATGGTAATTTTGCTTAACTTTGTAAGCTACTGGGTGTCCAATATTTACAATTTCCCTATCTCCTGCATGTTAAAGATTCTTAAAACGAATCAGGGTGTCCAAAGGACAAGGGGACAACCCGCTGCCTAATTCCTTCCCCGCCACAGATGTTCATTTAAAACATTTTCTATATCTAACATGCCGTGATGTGGACATATTCCATGCCCATTTGTCACATGATTTCCATCTTTGGATATTCATAACAAACATAGGAGTGAATAATCTGATTGGAGAATGGCCGCCATATTTACAGCACACATGTGTTCATCCAGACAACAAGTTTGACAGTAATCTGTGAATTTGTTTTTAAATTATTGTCATCACCACATACAATTCTGAATATTGCAAAATATGCACTGGTGGCCATATTGGTTCACGTAAGTGGGTGAAAAATAATCCTGACTATGCTTTCAACTGAATACCGGTAAGCCAAGTTGAATTATTCACTATATTACTATTATTAAGTTATAATATTCACAACATGTGTATGTGTGAATAATTAAATTATGCAACAAGGGCCATTTTGCACCAAACTTTGGTGAACAGCAATTCCAGCCATTGTATCATCAGCAGAAAGTTTTAAATAAGTTTATAAATTTATCTTCAACTTAATATAATAATTCACACATGCAGAATTTTGTAGAATGTAATTCCAGCCATCATTACAAGAGCGGGAACCTAAATTCCAAGTTTCAAGATGCTAGCTCAATTAATTTTTAGTTATTATGTTCCCAACACATGCAGACGTAAATATTGTCAAATCACATAATGGCCGCCAATCCGGCCACAATGGTTTGCAATGTGGGTAAAAACCACTGAGGAATTTCAGGCCCTTTGCTTGTCAGCCAAACAGTAATTTTCTGGACAGATGACTGGTTTATATTGTTGAGTAAAAGTGAGACAAGAGCCAGAGTAAAACTTCTACAAACCCCCCTGGTTTGTCCGTCAATCACATAAAGCAAAATCAGGAATGTATTATACAGAATTCACAAGTTTTCATTTACATGAATAATAACCCTTGGTTTTTTCAATTTGTTTGCTTGTTTTATTAGAGTTTACTGCCACACTTTAATGTTATTTCACTTATATAATACTTAAATAGCGTGCCAGCCGAATGGGTAAGGGAGAAAAACAACAAAAAAAAGACAGGACAATTGCAAAACACAATACAAAGAGATGGCAAACATACTGGTTTCTTGTTGACCTTCAGGTTCAAAAGTATCAAAGCAACAGTAATATCCCCATAACATTGTACTCAAAGGAATTTCACTTATATGACAAGTGTTGCCTTATTATGGTGGAAAACCTAGAGGAAACCTTGTAAAAACACCCCCTGCAATTGCCGGAGTCACACCATGTGACTCACTCATATACATGTACCCGAGTCATGAAATTCCAGGAGTTTTCAAGGATAAAATCAGGGTTTTCCAGAAAGCTTTTAACATAAAAATCGAAGAAATGGCTATTTCAACACAGGAAAAAAGATTGTCATGTCAAGCATCATTTGCGGGCTTTTGAAGGAAACCCAAATTCGCATCTATAATCATTAATGGTTTTAATTTTTTTAATGAAAGTCCTTCAATATAAATGTGAAAACTTATACTGAATTTTCAGGCGTTTTCAAGGAGCAAAAATGGTTTTCGAGGAAATTCCAGTACTGGAAAACTTAATTTCATTTTTCCAGGAGTTTCCAGGACTGTACAAACCCTGTTAAATGTAAACAGTTTGGCTGAATGTTCAATTCATTGATGGTCCCTGTTTTGTAATTAACTTAAAGTATAGGAATATTACATAACAAAATATTTAAATAGGATTCATTTAACAGGGAGTTTAAATGGAGAGCACTGTGCCATGTCATGAGTTTATTTAAACCAGGTTTTTTTTTTTAGGGGAAGCTTCAGGCAAATTTATTAATTTTTAAAGCTTAAACCAAATTAATTATTTAATTATTATTAAAGTTATTGCCACTAATGAATTACAAAGAGTAAACGTATGACACCAATAAAAGATACATGTCATGGATCCATGTTGAAATATTGTACTTACTGTTTAATTACGCTGCTCGCTTCGGCCCAGTTTTTCAGAGCCAGTTTGTAGTTTCTTTGTCGATAATGGTAAGCCCCGAGAAACATGTAAGGGTAGACATGTTGATTTTCATAATATTTCCTGGCTGCCTCAATGGCCTCCTGGTATAGACGGATTGGGTGTGGTTTACCTCGGGTGGGAGATGCATGCTCTAACTCTGCTAAATTACCTAGACCCATAGGATACCTGAAGGAGAAACAAACAAAAAAAGTGGAAGCTGTATTCAAAGTTTAAAGTAAATTGGTTTAGTTATTGTGTGCATGGCAAATACAGAAATGAATGTTGTAAAATCCAACAAAAGCGACTGAATTGTTTTGCAGAATTTTGTGAAATGAAATCTTATTGTCTTAAATGGAGGAAAGTGAGTGATATTCGAAGTATTAACTAAATAGGTAAATTTGGGTTAAAGTTATTGTGTTTACAACACCTACAGCTGGGAGTACTGTAATATTACGGGAATTTGGTAAAATGCAATCCCAAATGTTGTCTTCATAATAATAAGAGAAAGCTACATTTTACTCTTAGTCTACATTCTAAACCTTACCTTAAACTAACCCTAAACCTTACGATTACCCTAAACATAACACTTAAATTGACGTAAAATCTTATTTGACCGACGTACCCAACAAGTCATTGCTTTTTGATGTTCCTCGCTCAGAAGGCTGTAGAAAATTCTGTTGTCAACTTCCAACTTGCTTAAATAACATAGGCATGGCCGGGAAAAGTATGGAATATGAGAAATTTATTGCCTGGAAAATTATTTTTAACGACATGTGTGTGTGTGACTAACAGTTAAAAACAAAGATTGTAGTTGCAAAACGGTAAACGTATGGTCCAATTTAAATGGCACTCCCACCAGAGGACAGACATGTGCTGGACCTAGGACCAAGCCAGTTTGTTTAAAAAAATACTGTTTTATTCCTATACAGCAGAAGCGTGGACCTCAGAGAGTACAGATTTTGTTTCATTGGCTTATCCAGATTTTTGTTTCTGACCAATAGCGCCTCAGAGAATACCTTTCCTAATTGTTTTTTTTTTCCATTGGCTGATAGAGGGCCCGGGCTGAGTCAAAGTGTGGAGCTCAGAGAGTACAACAACCTTGCCTTTTTTTCAATTGTGCGACTCAATGTAGTTGTTGAATCATCTCATATTACTTTGTTTTGTTTGTTGGTTTGATACGGGTTTAACGTCATACTCAAGGGTGTTTCACTTATATGACGACGGATTGTCCACTTCACACTGTTCCTTGCCTAAATACGGTGGACAACCAGGAGGAAACCTCGTAAAAACCACCCCCGCGATTGCCAAAGCCACATCGTGTGACTCACTCATACACCTGAGGGTTGACAGACGGACACGATCATGTGAACCCTACATCAAAGTAGGATTAGTAAGCGCACTCGCTAACCACTAAGCCAGAGCCGCTTGCCCATATTACTTTGAAGTACTTTGTCTTTTTGGTTAACACGGACTGTTGTCAGTAAATCTTAGTCCAGTCGGATACATTGTAGACTGATATAGATCTGTCAGAGAACAGATTTAATCCTATGTGAATGATTCAGTTATCACGAAAACGAAACTACGTAACCGGAATGAGCGTTCACCCAAAAATGTAAGGCCTGACCATAGCAACAATGACAAGGCAGGATAATGACAAGGCACAATAGAAAGACATCAGAAACATATCTGTTTCCTCTACTGCCATTAGCCTGAAAGCCTTCCTGAAAGATAAATAATGTCCAAGAGCCCTTTCCACAAAGCTGTCTTGATTAGTCTAAGTTCATGTTAATCGTCATGGCCACCAGTTGTGAAGGTATTGTGTCACCATGGTAACTAAGATAAAGTTTGGGGAAGATCACTTTATGGAACAATACTTACCAATCTATATGTAGAGTAATAATACAATTAGTAAAATTCAATTAATCTAACCAAGTGTCCAACAATACCTTAATACAAATAGACAGTTACTTAATGAAGGATTGATTGATCGATTGGTGTTTTACACCGTGCTTCAGGGTATTTCACTTATATGACGGCGGTGTATTCCAACAATAATTGACACTAGCACAACCAAGATGTAAAGTGTTTTCATAATGTTGGAAAGTTAATTTTCCTCCAGTGTTAAGAAAACACAGCAGTGCTACTCTTCTAACAAACTGCCCTTAGCCAGAAGGCACTTACTGAAGGAGTTTTCATTTTAAACATTACGGAAAAAACAGACAACCAATTAGGCACTTACTTAGAAAGATGACGTCCACTATACAGTAACCACAACAACTCCTACAAAATAGAAATAAATTTTTAAAAAATGATGATAATTGTAATAAACGAATGAAAATCAAGGAAAAACAGTCAATCCAATGCAAAATTTAATGTCACTAGGGATTCACAAATATAACAATTGACCTTAATAGATTATAAGATATAAATATTGTTTATGATTTATTCATTTTACTGGTGTTTAAAATTGTACCTAAAGAGTATTTCACTAATATGACGACTGGACGCCACCAAAAAAAACCCCACCCAGCAATCTCCAGTCACTGCAGAACTATGGTTAAGGTAAATATGTAAGGTCGAAAAGGTGGGCGCGGACCCAATATCTGCACATTGAAGGGGGTTTAATAATCCAGTCATTAACCGACTCTGCTATTAAGTAGCCCCCTATTGAAATACAGGAGTTTTGAGTTACATTACAACAACTGACTGCCATGGAGAGCTATAGATATAGATAATATTGCAAAAAACAGACAAACCATAACGGTAACAAATTTTGTATGCATTTTTATTTTTTATCCATAAGCACTGAAGATTATTTTTGAAAACAGTTACACTTTTAAAATTGTATTTTCTGAAACTGACAACCTGCAAAGTGAAAGTATAGGCACGCTATAAAGTGGAAATGTCATTTTGCAAAGGGATGTCACTCTGTCAAAAATCGTCATAAATCTAAGCTTGCATTAATCGAGAGATATAGTTCCCATAAATTCTGAATGCAACTTTACCAACTATCTACATTTGCTTAATACGTGCTAAATGAAGGGTAGAAGTATATTATAAAAATATATTTTTGTTTTGCGCCAAAATATAAGCTGGAGAAATACCAGTCCTGTTTATTACATTACTGCAAGAGAATGTTCCAGCACCGCTGATGTTGTACTGTGACATTCTCTAGTGCTCACATACATTCTACAACAATGCATATTCCTGTAATTACTTGGAAATCACACTTAAGTGGAAAAGAGGGCACAGTGTGAGATTAGGGGACTCAAAATTGTGCATTTCAACAAGTATCAGTTTTATCTATTGAGTATTTAGTGTAGAAAATAACTCGCCCGGAGTAACATAGGAAATACTGCACTACATAGAGTTTGTTTGTTTGTTTGAATGGGGTTTAATGTCGTAGTCAAAGGTATTTTACTTAAATGACGACCGATTGTCCACTACACACTGTTCTTTGCCTAATAACTGTGGAAACACCAGGAGGAAATCTTGTACAAACCAACCCCACAATTGCTCAAGCCACTGTTATTTAACTTCAAAACTTTAACATTTAACATGCAAATTGTTAACTGAGAACAGCCAACTCACCAGGCTGTACAATGTAAGTTAACGTTAACCAGGATATACCTTCAGTTTAAAATAACTTATTTCAAGTGGTCTTATCCTTCTCACGAGGACTCACCATCTGGCTAAGGGGAGTTTGTTTGAACAGTAGCAATACTGTATTTACTTAGCACTGGAGGAAAATTAACTTTCCAACATTATGGAAATGCTTCACATCTTGGTTATGTTTGTGTTAATTATTGTTGAAATACACTGCCATCATATAAGTGAAATACCCTTGAACATGGAGTAAAACATCAATCAATCAATCAATCAATCAATCAATCAATCTTTACAGGGCAATATGTTTCAAGTATAGAAATACTGCTTTACTTAGCACTGGAGGACCATTAATTTTACAACAGAGCAAAACACTGCACATTGTACTACTGTTGTTAGTGTGGCAATTACTGTTACATAAACCGATGTCATATAAATGAAATATCCTTGGACCCAGCATACTGCACCAATCAATCCATCTTCACACATATATCCCGATTAAGCTGTTTATCATGAATATGTAGTTTAAACCAGTGACAGAACTAATGGAATTATGCTTGATATAATTAAATGTACATCGTACAGCAATAATTCAATTCTATTAAAGTATATATACCTTCATTTGGTCATTTATTATCAATTAAGTTTATGTTCTTGATATACCATGTTTGATTAAAAAATACAACACAAATTGTATCCATTTAACCCAGAAATGATGGTGAATGTGCCTACCAAAGTTCATAACGATAGCCTTATAGTTTAACAAAAAAATAAACAAATTTGATTATTAAAATAAAAAAATTTCAATAAGAAAAATAAATTTTTTGTCATTAATTTACTGTCTTAGTTATTTTTTCAAAGAAGCTGGAGATAAATGGGATTATTGGGACAGATAAATAGCTTGACATTGTATTTTACATCCCTGTTTTGGTATTTAACTATAATTCTAATAATCAAAGCAGTTGCTTACAGTAATTGTGTAGAATCCGAATTCCCTGAATATACCGAAGAGATCTATTCACCTTGACTCCAGCACCTACTGTGAGATCATATGTACATTGGTTGATAGCAAAACTTGAAGTGCAAATTTCTGACACTTCATATCTCCCAAGATATATAATCAGTTCAAAATGCGTAATGCAATGTGTTCATGTATTTTGAGATATCTTGTCAACGATTGATTTATTGATTTATTGATTGGTGTTTTACGCAGTGCTTTAGGGTATTTCACTTATATGACAACAGTGTATTCTAACAATAATTGACACTAGCACAACCAAGATGTGACACATTTACATAATGTTGGAAAGTTAATTTTCCTCCAGTGCTAAGTAAAGACAGCATTGCTACTCTTCAAACAAACTGCCCTTAGCCAGAGGGCGTCTTGTCAACGGCACTGATAAATAAAAATAACACTTTACAAGCAACTGCTCTTCTTACTACAGTGCTACCACTAGGCTTCACAAAAATGGCTAATATTTAAAAATTCAGGGATTCAGAGTTTTTTCCTTTCTCCAAGTCAAGTGCTAACAGTAAGTGAAATAGGTAAGACGGACAGACAGACGATGACAATGGTTAAATCAAATACAAAATACATTTCCCAATTTTCCAGTGATTTCTTTTTTTTTTCTACATACATACTACTGACCTTGATTCAGATTTTTATATAAGATTAAATTTTTTGGATGTGTTTATAAGTCAGAGTTCATTTTAACATATATTTTGATTTTACACAATGTCCTAGAAAACAAGATGAAAAGGACAAAAAGAAAAAAAAAAAGAAATGAAAAAACTAAAAATAAAACAATTATGATGCTATTTTAAACAAGGGATTTACAATTTTAATTTCAGAAAACTATTATTCACATGGAACACATATTTTTGATGAAATAAGAAACAAAAAGTTAAAACAAACATTCCATTGACAAAGGAAGAGTACACTAAATGCTAAAAAAACCAAAATTGACTTCATGTCAGCAAACCTGTTGAAGGGACTCCATTTCTACGCTATCAGTAGACGCATTAATGGCGGGGTTGATTGCTGAAACCATGGCAGCCACTTCCATATCACGTGTGCAGAGTACCGCATGACCATTGAGGTACAACCAACTCTTCTCTGTAACACCCAAGCTGATTGGCTGTCCTCGCTTGTCTTCATTTCCTTTCCCTGTTGTTATTGGTCAAAAACAAAAGCACACATGTAAGTTTTAAATACTAAATACACATATAGTTGTATGATTTCTTCTATCGATAGGGAATGTGAGTCAGGGGTTTAGCCAGAAATCAAAAGTATGGTGTCCAAAATGGTCATTTTGTCTAACTTTTTAAGTATTAACTGAGTGTCCTATTTTAACAGTTTCTATCTCCTGCATGTTAAAGTTTCTTAAAACAGGGTGTCCAAATGAGGCAATTGTTCAATTCAGGGTGTCTATTTGGACGGGTGGAGGGGTGCCTGCCTAAGCCCTTGGTAGGCACTTTCTGTTACAGCAACATTATTTCTTTTATGTGGCTCTTTTTCATGATGTGTTTTGTAACTTGATTTCAAGAGAAATATAGATTAGTAGCTTCTTCATTAAAGGTGTTTCCCTTTGAATATTAAAGGTGAGTGAGTCGGTAAAATATTTGACACTGTTGGAGACTTCTTTTCATCTTTATGACATTATAGCACAAACAGTTGTGACAGTCACGGGCACCATACATGTAGAAGTGATGTCACTTGGAATAACTTCATTCTATGTTGAGCTGTTCACAATGCTTGCAAAAAACGTGTAATCAATCTTCAGTTATATCTCCCTTGGCACTGTGCCAATTGCTATGCCTTACCATTATTCTGCGCTAGAAGCGTTATATAATTTTATATTCCTATACATCCACACATGGCTTATATATGATGAGGGGGCTGACTTGAAACATATAAAAGGGAAAAGTATTAAATTTGTGATGTTTAATTCTGTGTCGCATGCTATATTTTGAAAATCAATTTTTAGTTATTTACTACTTAGTTTTATTGAAGCATTGACTTATTCATGTAATCAATTCAATCAATAAAATACAAAAGATGAAAAATCCTATCGAGCATACACAGCTTCAATGATTACCATTTTATCAAATTACCCATTAACCTTGTGAAGAATCTATTCAGGTGTCGTATAACACAACAACTATGTTTTAGTTCTCTACCCATGACTAATCAATGTTAAGAGATAAAACGAGGACAGTATAGAAAACACATACATGTCTCGTATTATAAAAAAGTAGGCGTTGCAGGAGGTCCTCTGATGTCAAAATCAATTTGGGAAACCTATAAATAGGTCCTCCTAAACTAAGTTTACATTACCGTGGGGAAACCCCATTCTGGCCGTTCTCCCAAACAGCACAGGCCTGTGCATGGGACGTCATTTCAAAGCCCCAGTATCACAAATGTTGTGACATCAGAGGCCCGCCTTGCAAGGAATAAATTACCTCCCATGCCAACTCTCTAAGACTCCCATGCAAGACCATCACTGGATGATTCAAAAGGGTTTGTTCATTGGGGTTTAATACTGTACTTCAGGTTTGTTTTTGTTTGTTTGATTGGGGTTTAATGTCGTACTCAATGATGTTTCAGTTATATGACGGTGAATTATCCACTTAACACTGTTCCTTGTATTATTACGGTGGAAAACTAATATGAAATACTTGCAGTTTTTCATTCACCCCCTTGTCAACTTTGATTATGCTTGTTTCATTCACAATTCAGATAAATTAATATTTCGATTATCTTTTAAGACTGCAAAAACTGTGAAAATCAAGCAAATAGTATATTTTAATATTTTTGGTTTATTTTTTACCAAGTCATTAGTGGTGTGAATGGATTCAATTATACTTGTCTTTCAAGTATGACAACTGACATTGAATATCAATAGAGGAGAAATTAATGCTCGTTCTTATATATTAACATTCTGTATATATCAAATATTTATATGTTTTTGTGGAGGAGGGAGACTCATGAGCTATCTATCACCATAGTAATGCACATGCCCATTGACAACTGTCAAGCTCACCAGTTTTCCGAACCCTTTACGGAAACTGATAAATGAGAACAATACCGAGTACCTGATTGTATGTGGATTGGGACTGGATAATGCCGAGCTTCATATCCCCGTATATCATAATCCCAGGATAAACATAACAAAGTTTTGGAAAGAAGATTTGGTTTGTTTGTTTCTTAACTGAGGGTTTATATGACTGCCTTTCAGACCAATGCATGAAGGAAACATCCTTCGATTCCACTGGTAAACAATGACAAGACAGGACAATTACAAGAGTTAGACGCAGTACAAAGACACCACAAACAGAAGAACACGATGGCAACAGGAAACTCGCTCACAACTTCCACGTGCAAGTACATTTAGAACATTATGTTTGAACGTTAAACAGCGCAGTACTAAGTCAGTTACATGTAGTGCCTATTGAAGCCTTGTGACAACATGCACTATTAATGGATCATAAAAACGCAGCCTTGAAATATCATGAATATAAAACAAAAACGAGTATATACACAGTATTTAACATTTTACAGACATAATAAAGTTCAATATTTTGATGTCAGCAAGACTCTCACAGATAGGATCAATAAGAATCAAGATTAGCTTATAACTCAATTTGGTACAATTCATGATAATGGTCGTAAAATCAAATCTCATGAGCTCTGATATCTTCACAATATGTAAGCCATGCATTGATTGTGACTATAATTTATTAACCCAAATCAGTTAATGTAATTGTATCTCGTTGTAGATTCTATATTACCGGTCTTTCAATGACTAGTGCCACAACTGGTTTGTATGGGATGGACACACACTGCGGCTATGTGAATTGCGATTGCATGCAGCGTGAATGACAAAAATCACGATTGTGTCAAAAGTTCATCGAGACCACTTCGATAAAACGTCAATGGAGCCATTGAACAGAAATTTACAGCCCCCTCAGGTGCTAAACGCTGTCTAAATGTGAGCGAATCCATTTACTTGATTAAAAGAACAAGTGTTTAATTATAAATGGCGCAAAGAATGCCATAAAATGAGTTGCTGAATGCAGCAGTTTCAGGACTCAGGAATTCAATATAAAAAACATAGTAGCTATACTTGGACAGCTATTTGAAGTTCCAAGAGGATCAATGGAATTAAAGGCAAGCTGAGGCTCAAATGAAGTAAAAATCGTTTGCAATTATTTTAAAGAAATACATTCAACAGTGTTTCATTAAAAAAGTCAAAAATTAAAATTAAATAACACAAATCCAAAACAATGAAAGCTGTGTAGTTAACAAAAGTTGGAAACAGAATTACAGAGCATGACTTGAGAATGTAAAATTCTACTAAGATTTAAACTGTTTCATGATCGCAAGCAATGAGCAGTTTGGCTCAATTAAGATGCAAGTCTAGATTGCTTCTTTAATTGCGATAGACGTACAATAATGACGGTCATTAATGCAGAATCTAAACAGCACACGGCACATTCGTACTAAGGTTAGCAGAAAACCAATGAAGCTAAAAACAGAATTACAGGGTTCAATAAAATCACTTAGGTTTAAACTTTAAGTTCCCTTGGTGCAGATCGTATAAGTGTTAAGACTTCAGAGTATCTTATTGTTTCAAACTATCTAAACAAAAATACATCATAAACACTTCTGTTTGCCATTTTCATAAGAACCATTAGGGCTTTCTGCTAACCCCTGTACAACTGAGCTGTTTACACATTGATTTTAACACACCCTAAAATGATTTTAGCAATAGGGCCTGAAAATCCCATCATGTGATTTGAAATATTTCACATTATTACTCCAATTCTAAGTACACGTTACCATATTTCTAGTTCCGTCCTAAACAGAAATTTACAAATATGCCAATTCCCATGTCCAGTTTTTCAGCTGAAATAGACAGCAATACTAAATATTGCTTTAAAAGATCAGTATTCAAAACATAGCAATACAATATGACCCAGGTATTCATAAGTCAAGTAGAAGTAAACGAGAATTATATGCCCTAAAATAAGGATGTTTTGTTTGTTAAGTGTTTAATGTCATACTCAGGGGTTTTCCATTTGTATGATGACGGCGTGCCAGTCCAACAAATGAGTGAAGGAAACCACCCTTGACGCCACTGGTAACAAACAAAGGTCAGATAGGACAAATACATGACATACAGGTATAAAGGTAAAACAAAGACATCACAAACTGATCGGCTTCATGTTGCCTCTTAGCTCTGAGAGCATCAGGGCAACAGAATTGTTTGTTTGTTTGATTGGGGTTTAACGTCGTACCCAAGGGTATTTCACTTATATGACGACGGATTGTCCACTTCA
>JAQQZZ010051014.1:0-41207 GCA_030265115.1 Mopalia vespertina | reverse complement strand
CATCTTGTGACTCACTCATATACCTGAGGGTCGACAGGTGGACTCGATCCCGTGAACGGTACATCGAAGTAGGCTCCCAAAGCACACTCGCTAACCACTAAGCCGCGGGCCATCCTTAATAGATGACATATTTTGTATGTAAGTGCTAAAATACTTACGTATATATATCATGATGTCTTCTGGATTCATTTTTCAGCTGTTCTTCCTGTATCCTCCGTTGCCTCTCTTCATCATAAATTTGTTCCTGGGTAAATAAAGTCAGGAATCAGTTTCAGTTAAATTACACATTTTATCAAACGAAACCAATCCACATAGTGTTGGTGTGATGTTGACATAATCTGACTGAGCCTGAATAAATTGTCTGTTTCATAAACATAATGATTTAAAAAATTGGCATAGTTACTTTTCACAGACTTTCACAAAGATATAATTTTGTCAAAATACACATTTTTCATGCCATATTATAAAAGGAAGCCTTGTAGTAAATGGTATACCTCTCAAAATTGTAACATTTCTTCATATATGTATATCTAGTTTGCAATGTTGAAACTGCCACAGTAAATTAATATCAATGTTTACGGTTTTATTTGTTTCTTTTATTGGTGTTTCACGTGTTACTCAAAGGAATTTCCTGCACATGATAATTTCAAGGAATTGCTGGTAAAACGGAGAACAAACATAAAAAACATTTAGCTATCTCTGCAGTCATTGGAAAACTTCCACATATCTTTGGAAGTCAATGTGTGAGATATACTCAAGAGAGTATATACATCACTATTATGCACCACCATTGAACCACCACACGACACTATGACAATGGAAGCAAAATTGTCTTAATTTGTCCACTTTATGTTAATAAGTAAGAAAATTTAATACTCACAAGTCTTTGCTTTCTATATTTTTCATCTTCCTCTCTGCGTCGTATTTCTTTCTCGGTAGGGGGTGGTTTGGGAATATCCGATGTTTTGTGTCGGAATACTGAAAGAGAATAACAGTATAATCAATAAAAATAAAAAAGTATTTAAAAGATCTAGATATTAAAAGTTACATCAGTGTTAAAGGTTACACTTGTCTTAAAGTTGATAATAAATAGGTTTCTTTTGGTGGTTATTCTTTTGCGTTAATAAGCAATTCATAAATGAAAATCAAAAACTAGTTAATAAATGCTAAAGCAGGTTTGAAAGAGGGTGTAACAAAAATAAATGTCATACTTATACCACACAAAAATCAAAACAAATCAAGGTAAAACGTATAGCAAATTCAAATTTAAACGTAAGATTACATGTAACTGATGAAAACCATTCCAAAATAAAACTTCAAAATCAGTTGAAAAACTATTACAAAAATAACTTTAGAGTAAATTCTGACATGTCTGTTTATGTTCTAATGATAGTAAATTAAAATATGATGGTTAGTAGTAACTGTTATTCCACGAATGTTTACTATTGATGATAGACAGGCTATGTTACAGTTATTGACATGCAGAAGTTAAAACTAGTATATACACCTTCAGGCTCAATTCATGCAAGCTTAAAACTTTAACTGTTTTTAAAATCACAAATATAGATAATATCTCATTTAACTATTTCAGATTTTGGTTAACACTGAATGGGTTGTATTATACAATTTATTCTTACCTAACATGACATTTACATTTTATTATCAACATTTTATTATCCCACTAATTCAATTATATGCATGCTTGTAACTACTATTTTTTATCAGTAATTTTGTTTGGATATACATGTAAAGAATGGATTAATATAGTATAAATTTAAGTTCTCATACTTATTAATTTATGAGCAAATGGATCAGTCAAGCCTTAACACATTCCAAAACCAACAAGCTTGCAAGATGTAGCGCTCATATTTTACTATGCTTAAGTTGTGAACAAACCAAATTAGTAAGTATTGTTTTATAGTCCTAAGTTAAGAGAACATCAAAAGAAATCCTAGACAGTGGAGGTGTTAAGTTTAAGTCAGAAAGCCTGTTATTGCACAATGAATATCATCATATTTGGACTATTCTTTGAAAATTTGTCAATAATGTGCTTTTGATGTTTGATGACATGAGAATTTTCCATGCACTGCAAAGCTGTTAAGGGGACAGAAGTTAGTCTGAAAGGCAAGATAGCTCTGCCACACACATAGATTGTACATTCATTTGGTCAATACCTCCATCGTAAGGATAAGATGTCGGGGAACTTTGCACCCCCAACTGTTGAACAGCTGAAAGACTACTGCGAGGCAGTTTGGGCCTCGGTGGGGGTGGAGCTGAAACATTATTAACGTTTCGAACAGGAGGGTTAGGTTTCCCCTTAATTTCCTTGTGAGGAGGTTCGTACTTTGGGAGAGGGTTGGTGGGTCTGACTAGACGAACAGGACGCTCAACAGGCCCTTGTTTTGTTTTCGCTACAACATGCAATAAAAAAAAAAATTGAAACACAACATCAATTACCAAGGAAAACTGATATAAATAAAATAAAGGCAATCAAACTTAAGATCAAATTAGCATAAAACAAAGGAATGGAAGTGAAACAAAATTATCTGCAAGAAAAATAAAAAGCACAATAGATTTCAACAATCTGGGAGAATTCTGAAAAAAAAAGACACAAAATAAAATTGTACACACAGATGGAAAAAATATCAAATATGCATGGAAAGCAAGACAAAGTCAGTGTAGTGATCACTGAAATAGGAAAAAAGTTGTGAAATAGAGAATAAAGGATAAAACGTCATAATCAAAGTGAACAGAGATACATGTACATATATATGAAAGACCTGAACATTGCAAGCTTAATATGACACAGGAACAAACACAACACACAGGAACAAACCAAGCAAAGAAATAGAGCCAAAACCCAACCATG
Organism: Mopalia vespertina; assembly: GCA_030265115.1. Taxonomy (NCBI): domain Eukaryota; kingdom Metazoa; phylum Mollusca; class Polyplacophora; order Chitonida; family Mopaliidae; genus Mopalia; species Mopalia vespertina. Next base: position 38,338 of record JAQQZZ010051014.1, on the reverse strand, counting down.
AATTCATGAATTCACCAGACCAATAAAAAGTCTGCCCAAGTGCACATTTAACCACAACATGAACAAACAAAGCAGGAAACATAATAACAAATAAAATAGATAACATAAAAAGCTGTAAAAAATATGTATTGATGTGTGTAGATTGTCCTATTTATAAATGTATACAAGGCTTGTGTTTACAGGTCTTTGATGACCCACACGTAGTTATTTGGTATTATCCTATTAATTTATGTCTTTGATTGTAAAGTTTGTTAGACCTAGTGTTTGCAAGCCTATTTTATACTAGAGTTTTATAATGAATACCTATCAATATAAAATGAAAAATATAAAAAATGTCAGAAAAACACAACCACCCTGCAATTGCATAAAAAAGCGAACCAATAAAGAAAGAGACAAATAAAATTATAAACAATGAACATTTCAGCTCATAATAACCTTTGTCTTGACCAGCATTAGTTGTAGAAGTCATCCTGTTAGGCCTCGGAGTATTAGCTCCACTTTCTGACTTATTGTTCCCTTGGGGACTATCAATGAATGTGTCCTGTCTCACGCCTTGGGAGAGTTCGGTCCGACCCACAGTCGGTGCATGAACTCTGTCGCGCGATGTGGCTGTATGAGTTATGTAAGAGGGTGGACTATGTCTTGGTGTGTATGGTGGTGGTGGTGGAGGTGGAGGGGGTGGTACAAACTGTGGAGGTGTCTGAACTGGGTTTGCATGTTGTAGACTAGGACGCTGCTCATTTACCGGTGTTATTGTGGGTACTGTTCTTTTCTTTAATTTAGATTCTTCCCATTCACCCGCCAAATGATCAAGATACTTTATCGCCATTTCTTTATACTGATCTTCCTCTAGACGACCAACAGTGCTATTGCCGGTTACTCTTTTCACTTCATTTATGATTTCAGAAGGACCTGTGTAAGTGTCTGGTTCAATCCTTGTTGAGCGAGTCACTCGGGTCTTGTATTTTTTGGGTTCTCCAACTTCATGAAATGGTCCTATCAATGATCCACTGTCTTTCTTCTTAAAACTTTCTCTGATGGCAGATATCTGCTCACCGTCAAAAGTTTTTAGCTCCATAGGTGTCTTCTTGTCAGTTTTAGAGAGATTTGAATGTGTTTGCTCATATCTAGCCTTAAGTTCTGAAACCACTATACTACTTGGGTTTGGCTCAGATAATGTGCCATAAGACTTTGAAGGTTTCATTTGACCTGTTGAGTACTGGCCAGAGTCAGTATTTGAAGGCTCATACAAATCAGGAACTGAATGTGCACGCATGAATTGACTAGTATTTACAGGTCTATTGTGTTTTTCATTTTCATCTTCATCTTTTATGATCAGTGTTTCAGTGCTGCTCATAGAAGATGTGTTATTAAAATCATCTTGTTCTGATCTGATGTCACTCACATCATATTGTTCATTAATACCCTCCATTTTTGACCACTTCTTCAAGCGATTTTCCATGTCTCCAGGGATAGTACTAGCTTCTATTGCAGTTAACGAAAATGACCTGTCTGTTTGCACTCTAGGATCAATTACCGGAGATTGCACCCGCTGGTGTTGCTTAAAATCTGCATCAGAAAGCCTAGCAATTGGCATTATCCTATCAGTTTGACTATTAACTGGTGAGGAGGTGAACTTACTTTGGGAAAATTCATTGTTAAATGCAAGGGGCCTCAAGTTTCTTATTTGAAATGATTGCGACATTGGACTGGTCGACTTCTGAATGTTTCTTGTAGGAGGATGGGGCCGATTCTTCAATACCTCACCAGATTGTCTTCCATTCATTTCAGATTCAGGTGTAATAACTACTTTTCTCACAGACAATGGCTGAGAGTGCAACTCTGAAAAGGTCAAAGGCTTTCTGTCTTTAGTAGTTAAAATACTCGCTGGAACAGGTGCGTGAACCAATCTACGACCAGTGTCACAGGTATTTAACGTTTGCTTCACAAAAGAATCTTTGTTCAGTCTTACATTGTCTTTAATATCTATCTGCGACGGATTTCCCTGGTAGCTTTCTCCCGATTTGGCAGTACTGACTGATACATAGTCTAGACTAGACGATGGTATTGTTCTTATCAAGGCTGGTGAAGTTTCAGTTGGCCTGGAAGGTACAATGTCTGGCATCCTTATTGTTCCTTTGTTCCTTGTTTTCCAATCATTTTCTTGAGACTTTATTTCCTCAGAAATAATTTTTCTTGTTCTTTTTATTATTTCTCCTCTTTCACCTTCTTGACTAGCATTTACTGGATATGTACCTTGGAAATGATCTGGATACGAATATTCACCATGTCTATTTGAACCATCCTTCAGATGTGAGTGAGCTGGTATTCTTGAAGAGATTGAATTGCTATTAAACGAAGAGCCTTTATACGAGTCAGACCGTAGATGTGCTTGTGAAGGAGCTTCATCTAATTCATCAAAGTAAGGAGCCGAAATAGAGCGCACATGTAATTTTTCCACATTTGGCAATGACTTAGACTTGTTTTTTAAATTTGTTACATGAATTTCATAACTGTTTGTTGTTTCATCAATATTAGTTCCATACAAAGCTCGCTCCTTACACTTTCTTGAAGTGGCTTCCTTTATTTTCAGATATGATCCAGGGGATGGTTTGTCATCTTGAGCTGTTTGCTTCTGGTTTGAAAATGAGGCATTTTCTTCCAGATCGTGGTACTTTTCTTTTAATTTCACAAATGAGGAATCTCTTTCAATGGTTGTTATGTCCTTAACAGAATTTGTTTGAAGATCTCTATCCTCAAGAGAATCAAACACTGCTTTGATATCGCCCAGAGATTTTTCTCGCCGCATCAAACCATGATCTTTTACTGGTGTCCAAGGCTTTGCTGCATCACTGTTCGCATCACAGTAAAACTCTTTGTTTTTCTTGGCTTCTTCAAGTTCATCATGAAGGTCAGTCAATTCATCCAGGGTATCAAACTTGTACTTGGACACAACTGAGGCATCAGTGACATCAACTTTCATCTTCTGGTTGTCTTCTACAATTTTCCCTTCTATTTCAGCAACTCTTCCTAGAATTGCAAAATTTTTCTGCAATTTGAGAAACTTTTCTGACTTCCATGATGAATGCAAAACCCCAGCAGCATACGACTGGTAAGTTTGGGAACTCAAGCGGGATCTCTCACTACAAACAGATGTGGCATGTCTTTCCGAACGAGATGGTGAACCTGGTCGTTTAACAGTAGGTTGCCAATCACTGCGATTTCTTTGCTCATAGTAGCTGGGCTTAAGATCTGAATCAACTCTGGCAAGAGAGTTTTCTTGACCCATCAAATTATGATTTTGAATCTTTTCATCCATGTGATGATTTTTGTTTTGTTTCGGAAAATGGTTTGCTCTCTGGGGTATTTCTGGCTGATAAAGATCAGCTGATTGAGAACTTCGATAAACATCATCCTGTGTGCTGATACGATTATTATTCTCTTCATTTTTCCATTTATAAGGGCCATAAGCCTGGTTTGTGGGTCTTTGGGTTTGAAGATAATTTGAGACAGGAGGTATTACCTCTTCCTGCATTTCACTGAAGCCATATTTATTGCTGCGTACACCTGGGCTAACATTCAAACCAGGATTATTTCTGTACCTGCCTACATTAGGAAGGTCCCTTTCTGTTCTATGACCACGATCAAAGTCATCAGTCTGGTATAAAGTTGAGTGGTTCCTGTTGTCATTCATAACCCATTTATCAGATAGGTCAGGCTGATAAAAGTAACCTGCTTGAAGTGCTTGTGAACTGGGATGGGGTGGAATAGCAGGTGGGTTCTCATTATAGTCTCCGTAACTGTCCATTGGTAAACTTGGGTTTTCATTGTACCAATCCTGTGTCTCGTTTCCTTGAGTAGAGTAATCCGGATATGGCATGCTAACAGGGTCTTCTATCTCAGCTTTTGTGAATGAAAATGGCCCAGCTTCATACCTTCTGCGCGCTGGATACACAACCAGGTTAGGTCGATCAAATGGACCAGGTGCTTCTTTTCTATACACACTAGCCATGGTTGGTAGTTTTGGATATTACCATAGATGTGTTTCCTGATGAGTGAACCTAATTGAACAAATTTGCTGTGGTGTCAACTTATTTTTAAATAGGAAGTGACTCTTAAGTTGCCACTGCAAATGTAATGGATATATTTGCAGCCCACGCTAAAAATTCACTCCAAACTTTGTCTGCAAAGAAAAGCAGAAGTATAGGCATGCTGTTAGTTTCTGACGTCAACAATGTCTTACACAAACAATTTTGATTAACTTTTATTATCCATGTGACATAATCAGTCTCTCCACATAATATGGTACAGCCTAGGTATGTCATAGGATAAAATTCTCTATACATAATACTACCAAAATATTATTTTTTCTCAGGTAAAACATTTTATGAAAGTGACCTTTTGAAAAAGGTAAATTTAATAATTTTGCGTCCCGATAAATTTGTCAAAGGGTCGTTAGAATGTATTACTACTGTTATATATTGTTGACATCAGAGTATGTTTAACATGACAAAAATATCTGTTTAGCATCAAAATCACACAAACAGACATAATGCATGTTTCTCTTGTTAGAGAAAGTGAAGTGTTAAAGTAATGACACAAATACAAAGATCTACTCTAGATAGAAAATAAAAACTTTGAATATATCTTCATTTCTCTAGGACCACTCACCAAGGACAAAGGACATCTACATGTAGCCCAAACAGAGCAATACATTTCAACAAAAAAGTAACAGAACTTGTGCATTAAATACAGAGCATATACTAATCAGTGCAAGCAGGACAAGGGAGATAATCCATTATGATACAAGTTCAACAATTCAGGCAACAAACAGGCCAAACTTTAAGGGTCAACAGACAGGCAAACCAAGCTTTGATACACAAGAATAGGTGTCATATCACAACAAGAGATACTGATTGAGCAAACTTATTAGCTTTGTCAACATATACAGCAAATAGGTAAACAAGATGCTGTGGACTTTGGAAACTTTATGAATTAATCCAAAGCTAATTGTCAGCAATTCTTTCCTATTCTTGAGTTGTGCATGTTTTAAAATATTTCCCCCCCCACAGAAAAAAAATACCTAGACAGTTTTAAATATGATGTATACAAGTGTGTATACAATTAAAAATGCTACACATTATACACATTATACACAAAAACAAATAAAAATCAGAACAAAAGTCCAAAAATTTATATCTAACAGAAAAAGTACATATAGGCCCTACTGAGGAAAAAATAACAATGCAGCAAAGGTCTTCATGGTTGTGTTAAATACAAGTATTCAGGGTGAAAATATCACGTTATATTCTCTGAAAAAGTTTCTTGGGTTATCCTCTTCACACCCGAGAAACAGACTTAAAACCCATAATTTACTGATCTAGGTTTTCCCCAAATTATTAAGCTCAAATGTTATTATAACTTTTAGTGTTGTTTGAAACGTTCTAAATAGATTCTAAAAAAATTGTTATTGGTAAAATTGTGTGAATGGCCAATGCTCGCCTGATGCTTTTATTGACAAGGGTGCACACTGTTTCTATAAAAAAAGTATTAAACACAGACAGGCAAAAGGAGCAAAAATGTAATATATTATATGATTGTTATTGAATCAAGTTTCAGCAAAACTTATAACAGAAATGGTAAAAATATTAAGAAGAGGAAATTTTCACATGCTCAAACAAAACTTTTAAAAGATGTATAATATTTTGTAAAGTGTATCATAGATTTTGAAAAATTCTCAAATTAATATTGTTTCGGCTGGGAAAGTTCAGAAACAGTGTGAGCCAATCAGAGAAAGAAGATAGAGATGAACACAAAGAAAACAAAATTGAAAGGAATCAAAGCAAACATAAAATAATCAAATTAAAACATAATAGTTGTAACGATGAGCCTTGTCTCTGGTGAATGTCCCATTTAATGTCAAACAAAACAATATTTTGCTATTAAATAGAATGCATCACTCGCACACACAATTTTTGGTATATTTGCAAAATGCTACGATTAACACAATGTGCTACCTTTTATTTTGATGCATGATAAATATACCCTTTTTTCTTTACTTACCAGTGTTCAGTAGTTTGAATTCAAATACACCCGTTTTCATAAGAAAATAATATCATACAGTACCATGATGCATCACAAACACACACACACTCGTACTATAATATTATTGTATTTTTCATCATTTTGGGAAACAAATTCTGAGGTAGCAGAGATACCAGTGCATGAAATTGTTTTGTTTGTTTGGGGTTTAATGTCGTACTCAAGGTTATTTCACTTATACATGTATGACTGAGTGCCCTCAGAAAGGACGAAGAAACCATCTTTGATGTTACCAGCAACAAACAAAGAACAGACACAGTTACAGATCAGCTTCATTTTGCCCCTTAGCTCTGGGAGCACCAGGGCAACATGAAGCTCCCATCAACTGATGATACTGTCATATTATCACACCGCAAAATGAATTGCTTCAGCATCCATGCTAACAGAGAAAGTAGTATCCAAAACAAAGAAACTATGGTTAATGGTCATTTCTACAGGGCAATAAATTACACCACACATAACAATAGATTATGTTCTATTATCTGACTTACCCACTGGTTTATCAGGGCCTGGTTTTTGCAAACCTCTGTATGGTATTTCTCCTCCTTTTTGTATGTGTTTGTAAGCAACACGTACATCACCAACATCTTCTTGATCCGTTAACGGGCGCTGTTCTGGTCTTACCTGTCCAACATTACTGAAAGTCAAACAATAGCATTTTGTTAGGCTTAGAAATCTTCAAGAGAGAAACAGTGGATATTAAACATTAAAGTTTGAATAACATAAATAAATGTGAGGCATTGAGTGGGCTATCCTTTCACCCATTAATGGGAGCAATATTATGGTAGTCAAATTTAAATATGAAATATTCTTGTAATTATTTACATCAAAGAGGAGTTGTAAATCAGAATTTTTCAAAAAATTCCTATTACAATTTCAAGGGAATTAGCAAAATTCAAAATGGGCTGACAAAGGACTAAATCTCTGTGTTCCAGGATGACAATCTGACATTTCTACAAAATGTTATAACAGAAAGAAGGCAGTTGAAGCTAAACAGTTTGAAGTGGAATTACAAACTGTAGAAACTGAAGTGTTTTTCCATGGCACCAAAATATCCCTTTTTAAGAGTTAGAAAATCCTGGAATTTCACCAACGTTCCACAGTACATGTATATATAATAAATGGGGTTATTTCCATTGAACATTTTTTTTTTGTTTAATCGATTGATTGATACCGTGTTCAAATGTATTTCACTAATATGACTGCCGAGGACTGCTAACCTCAACAGGCCAACACAACCATAATGTGATTAGCTATATATACATTAATACTATGTTTGGAAAGTGAATGTTCCTCCAAAACTGACTGTATGATCAAATATTCAATAATACCTGGGATATATAATCCATTATATATCCCAGATTATACCTGCTGCCCTCAGTCACAGGGCTCATAATATATTGGTATAAATCTAGTTTAACCAACAAATGTAGGATATTTAATGCAACACGACCAGGTAAATGTCTGCTCTTCCCTACCCCAGGTGACAACTCTAAATTGATAAATGCATATCTGACCATGTAGAGAAAGTCTAAACATGGTGATGGTGTTGTCAGATCATGGGTTCACCTCAGAAATAACACACACAATAACATCAAAGTGCATTGATCACACTCACACAGAAGCTAATGGAATTCAACACCAAATTTGATAGCTCTCCTTACTCATCGAACTACCCATTAGCTTTTTATAAATCTATTATGAAACACACACCAATGTCACAGATATATGTATATCCAAACCAGGGAGTACATTGTAGATGTAAACTTCAGGTAATGTGAATCTAGATTATAATTCATATCCACATCTGTATGTGCACAGAATAACTTTGTGGTTAAATCAATACAAAATATTAATTAAGAACAGAGAGTTACATGTACATGTACTTTTGAAGTAAATTTCAGCTAACCTAACCTTATTCCCTACCAAAGATACAAGTACAGTACTTTCTCTTTAATTCAAATATCATCAATAGTAGAACTGGTAAAACTGGTCTCCTCAGAGGCCCATAGAACATGTGAATGACACAATTATACACAAAAGTACACACTTATATAAAAGAGATTGTTTCAGTTTTTAAAAATAGCTTGAAATCTCTTTACAGATACTTTTCATTAATCCATACATATCATTATTTGATTGTTTATGTTACTGTTAACCTATTACACCATCTACTGTGTATTTATTCAAGATATACATGTATCTTCATTTTTCTTATGTAATAAAACACATATGAACTTTTTACAAGGTGATTACGCTGTTTATATGTACCCAAGGGAAAAATATCAACAGCATAATTATCATGTCAAAAGTCCATAACTGTATAGAATACACTTAGACAGCTTGAAAAATGATAGTTTTCATTTACTAAGTTGATTTGCTGCTTTCTTTTGTCACTTAAAATGTGACAATCTAGATGACAAGAATCCTATGTTGCCTTTGAAACTGAACAAAAGCGTATTTAACAAAACTTGACAAAAGAATGAATGTTTGCTTGAAATCTAAGAAGGATGATATTCTAGCTTGTTCATTGGGCTATAACTGAACCATTCTTACCCTGTTAAATGCTCACTAAGGCGTGAAGACAAGACACTAACCCTAGACAGATTGCCTATTTTCTTACAAATCGAGTAGTTTATACACAAATATGATAGATTATATGTGGCTGCACTAAATCAATGATTCGTTTTGTATAACAATCCAAAGACAAACTGCTTCTAACATACAAAGATTACATTATTGATTGATTATTGATTAAACCCATGCTCAAGGGAACATGATAGCAATTTAATGCATTCCAAAAGTAAATAGCAACACAAACACAACCATTACATGTGAAGTTTTGTCTTCTGGAAAATTAATGTCCTCCTGTTTCAAGTAAAAACTGAATAACAATGTTTCAAAGTCATGCCCTTAGCCAGAGGACTTATGTATTATTGAACAAGCGTGTACATACACCTTCTATTTGGTATACATTATCAACACCTGTTACCAGAATTTATGCATATTGATCAGATGAAGAGTGATATTAAGTTGGGACGGATGTCTACTACAAAGAGATATCCAGAAAATTTCATAAACTCAAATATTAATTTAATTTTAATAACAGGAAATCAATTATGGGAATAAGGGTGTTTCTTTGGCCATGTCCGATCATTTGTTGACTTCAGTTGATTTATGTTCTATACATAAGGTTGTCTTCTCACATTGTGCATTGGTCAACGGTGATGAAAATCAGCTGGTTTCATAACATTATATTATCAAAAACACAAAACAGGCCCATCACCAGGTCCCAGGCTTGGTAGTATTTTTAATAATAGGAATGTGCATGGACCCTTGTCTGCAGTGCTGGGTCATTAAACCCCCATCACTCAACACCGGGGGATGTCCCTGATAAGTACTATATCAAGTCCTTTATTGCACTTTATTTATTTGCAATAATTCAAGAGCCATTAAAAATACTTTCCTCAATAGAACTGACATACAGATAAAATATTCTCCACTTTCAAAAATAGTAGCCTTTGTCCACACATAGGACTGTATCAAAATGATCACCCAAATGTTTGATAAACAAAACAAGTAAGCCATAGTGTATTTGTATTGGTAACTTGAACAACTATAACATTGCTTGTAGATAGCGGCCTTTTGCTAACTTTCAAAGTGTTAATATCAATGGACTGGTTGAAGCATTTTGTATAAAGAAACCATACTCAGTCGCTTCAGTAAGCCCGAGAAAGCAAAGGCACTAAAAAAATCCATTTTCTCTTATTGGATTAAAGAACCTCTAGTCATGCAAGAAATTTGGCGGGTCGATGAACAGTTGTGAATTACTGGTATATAAATGTCATATCGGCCCAGCATTTGCTTGCTCAAGATGTGTATATATGGTCAATGTATGCACACTATATACATGCAAGATCAATACATGGGCAGGGCACAGTCTTATAAGAGAAAGCAATAAGATAGAGTATAAAAGATGTAGAACAAAATACTCATGTGGCTCAGATCAGATTAACTTGATGGAATGGCAAAGACTTTAGTATCATTCTTGGGCAAACTGATTTTAAAAATCTTTTGTATTCTTTCCACATTACCACCAACTTAGTGAACACAAGATCTCATTGAACATGGTTGAAGATGGAATCCATTCTTTTGTGTAACTCAGAGAATAACTAGACCATTCAAGATATCTTTAAAATTTATGGTAAAATCTTTCGTTGATCTATCATGGTAGAATAGCTGAAATACACGACTGCTTAGTAATCATTAAAGCCTTGATTAATTATGAATATTTCACCGAAAGCAGTGCACTCCCAACACTAAAAAGTCATGAAGACAACACTTAAATGTGGAGTGTTTCACTCTATTAGAGACATCATGTTGTTCCGCCAGTGCTAGGTAATGACACTATGACTGTGCTCTGAACATACTGTCACTACCTCGAGAGCAACACAATAACTGACACAATTCAGCGAAGGAATAAATATTACAACATATAAGTAAGAGTAAATGCATGTTGTTTTAGATACGAGAGTTTAACATACTCCTAATATGTCAACATTTGGACACCATATGAATCTGTGATACAAGAACTATACACAATTATCAGGACAATATATTAGGCAAAAAGTAGGCTTTCAGGTTATCGGATTCAATATAGGGAACCACATGCGTTTAAATTTCAGAGTTAACATCTGCCTACAGTAACCACACCTCAATCCATTGACAAAACATTTACACTATTTAAGATGACATAAATAAGTTATAACATAAAAAAGGGTCATATTTGAATGATAGTAGGTCACTTACATCCATGTGTACTATGAACCAAAGATCCATAAAGGAGATAGGAGCCTACATATAGAGTGCCAATGGTCATACAGATGTATGATGGCTATAGTATATCCACCCACCTTAGAGCCATACACATTTAAAATCATGTGATAACATAACTGACCTAGAAAAAGTGTCAGGATTAGAACAATATCAATAAATCCATCGAAAATGACACAGAATAAGTAGGAGAGTAAGATTAGGACCTACCTGAAAGCCAAACTCTCGACAAGCTTCTGCATAGCGTATCATTCCCCCAGGCCCCATAGCCTGGTTAACACTAACTATTACAGATAGATGGACGGAGTGAGAGTAGCGTGTTTAGGACAGGCAACAACCAATACTGGCCACCTCTGTATGATAACATGTGATCAGACTACACTACACACGACCTGATAGTCAACACAGGTACCATGTGGTGTGTGTGGGGAGAGGCGGGAAGCTACACAAACACTAAATTACCACACCACTAGAGACGCCCCCAACATCAAACAAAGCATTAGCATTACATGGCCAGGTGGCTCCGTATATCAGAGCATGAAGCAGTGCAGTCAAAGCCTGGCCAGCTACAAACCTCTCACATGGAGATGGGATGTCAACAAAAGGAGGCTGCTTGGGTGTGTCAGGGATACTATAGTCAGTGGAGACTATCCAATATGTGATAAATGATCAATCACTAGTAACACCAAAAGTATAGGCTCTTTTTACTGCTCCACCCACATCTGAAGATACCTTAAGCAATTAAATCGACGCTGGATTTCATACACTACATTTGCCCTCTCTCCAAGTTTAATAAAAGATACCATAAAATACATGTGTATCTACTTTAAGTCACACTTTTACAATTTTATGACTTTTACTATATAAATTTTGTCAAATGAAGCATGGTACACCATACCCCTTTACCACTGAAAATTAAATCACAAGAAAATTAACACATACGATATCAGCCCTACATGTATGTCCTAAATCTACATGTACATTGTTCAATAAGGTCAATCCTTCAAAGTTATTGTTTTTATGGATTTGTCAATTGCTGATAAAGCCTGGACTGATCTTGTTTTAAGACAGGGGTCCCCCATTCACACTATGAAGCTGATTCACTTGGGGGTAACGGGTGGATTATTTTCTCTATCTTTATTTTAATTTCACTTTAAATATACATGTATATATTCACTTTTGTGTGATTCAAGGAATAACCAGACCATTCAAGATATCATTACAATTTATTGTATTTAATCTAGTATATATTATGCCAGGGATATGTCCGACTACATCTTTTAGTTTTATTTCAGAGGGGGGATTTTAATATGTGACAACTGTTTTGTTTGTTAGATTTTTATTTTACACGTTACTCAAGGTTATTTCACCCATGAAAATGGTTGGACGCACAAGTGAAAACACGCCATCCAATTTGCCCAAGTCGAAGATAATTTCTCAAATATTACAAGTAAATGTAGCTATTACCACGACAAAAAGGGATTCTCGAATATAGAGCTGGTGGGATATATCTGTTATCCTGGCCGTGGTGTCAGAGCTAACGGACAACTCGTTAATTTGTTCATCTGTGTGATGTCTTTGTTTAGTGATTGTTGGTTTGTTGCAAGTGATGTCATGGTTGGTTAATGTATACTTCAACCATTAACTGGCACCTTTTCATATGAGTGAAATAACCTTAAGTACAGCATAAATCCCTAATCAATCAATTGTTTTCACGTATAGAATTACTTGTTTAAGGGTTTCTTTTAGACAATCGAAGAATTCATTCATTGGAGGATGTGTTACGTGTAACTCACAAAAGTTAACAGCACTACATGAATAGAAGGAATTGTTAATACAGGAGACCCATGTTAAGGCAGTTTTCCTTTCAATTCGTTTATAAAACTGTCATAGGCCAACATAACTCTGTATGATGAACTTCTCTATGTATACATGTACATGTGCATATAGTAGTTAAACATTGAGGGTGTCTAATTCATATGGGATGTTAGTGTATTATTGTTCGGAAGTGTTATCATTCAACGTGTCAGTCAGAACATGACAACATTAACATCAGAATGGCCATAAGGTGGTGACAGTTATGCTGCAGTAGGCTAGTGATATACTCCACACATATGTAAATAGATGTAGAGAGATTAGATAAAGAGAGGACCAGCCCAGATGTTCATACAGCTCTACATAATGATAAGGCAAAAAGGCATCATAGCTACCAAGAGCTCATTAATATTTTCTAAGGGGTATTAATTAAGATACAATTTTTCAAACTGTGCAATAAATTTACATTTTCATGGATACAGTTTGATCATTATTTAACATTGTGACAAATAATTCAGCATATAAACGTATGTTCTTATGACCATGAATCTTTTTGTGTATGGAAATGTGACTCCCACAGGGTTTCAACTTCCAAGGGAGTTGCAAAGTAAACTCAAGTACAAAATATGTTCTCTTTGTTTAATTGATTGGGATTTAATAATACGGTACTGTACATGTACTTAATTTTATTTACGATGGCATGCCAGTCTAATGGGTGAAGGAAACCACCCAATGGCAACAAAAAAGGACAATCACTGTATGCAATACAAATATTGTCCTTTTATTAATAGCTCCGAAAGCACCAATGCTAGATGAAGGCCCACTCCACCCCATCTTTCAAGGTTAAAGACTAGAGTTTTTCTGAATATTCAGATACAACACACCTTCGACTGTAAAATCAAAGTGTTTGTCAAAGATGATGACAAATCTGAAAGAGCTGATAACTACATCTGTTTCTTCATTAGGAAGTAGACCAAATATATTTGTATTTTGAATAAATGGGAAGAGAAAAATTTGCTAGCCTCCACAGGGCATTGAACCCGGGACCTTATATATATTTAATAAGTTAAACTTTTGAGTGTTTACCAATGAACTTATAGATAGATTTTGTAGCATTATGAAACAATGCTATGTGGAGTTTGAACAAACAAAAAACATTCTGAATTTGAGTCGTGATGACTGCGCACCAGAATTCTCTAATCCACACTTATCTTGGACCCATGGGTTTCAAAGGAAATATACTTTTAATCTGCTGATTTGCAATCTTAACTGATGATAACTCACACAACAAATTACCAAAACACATCAAATATCAAAAGGTACTCCTAACATAATTAACCAAAACATATTTTCGCCAGAAATATATAAGAAATTATATACATACCACCAGCATTCAGATGAAGCAGGTAAAAGTATATAGCACCATGCAATTCAGCACCTGCATCCAATAACTTCCAGGTAACACTGAACGAGTATAGTAACTAACATACAAGGTTTGCTTTCCTCACACCTGTACATAACACCTGGCCAACTTAGAGGTGAGACTGTCGGTCTTATTAACACCCCTGATCTCGTTAACCTTAAACCCCTAACTTCTGACAGCAGCTCTGTTTACTTTGACTTGTCAGGTCCTAGCCATTACTTAAGATAATTCCTGTATATGCTGAGAGGCCATCAAGCTTCAATAAACACAAACTGTACAGTGTACTTGTCATATAAGGAAATGCAGTATTCTTCTGGCTGTACACACGCAAATCAAGGAAGTCAAATTGTGAATATTTTAGAAAAAAACATATCCATTTTCTGAATATATTGTAACACTTCCTTGCTACTCTTTCGTGACACATTTCAATTTGATCAACAGAAAATATTTATTTTCATTGTTTGTCACTTGTAATTTATCCTATCAAGATCAAGCAAAGAAAAAACGAATCGGCAAATTGGTTACAATACACCACTGATGTCCTGTAAATATACTATAGTAATACATGTATCAGTCCTGAAAGCAAAGGACATGGGATGACCAGTTATGAGGCAACGGTTATTCAAAGAATTGTTTACAGATGTGGCTGACTAGGCACAGTTCAAACAATGTTCTAGAAAGCCACCCAATGAGGTGGCAGTCATAGGAATCAAAGCCCTTGTATTGTTTCAGTTGAAATAACATGTAGATAGACCTGTACCAGACATGGATCGATACATTCGCACTGGTCAGAGATCAGAAAGAAGAATTACGGACAAGTCATTTACACCTGCTAGTGGTCTATTTGGCCAGTAATTTTGCAAACATATTACACTGCTTGTAATGATTTCAGCATAGTGAATCAGTCAAATATATTGCAGGCTAGTACTGTCAAATGCACTGGTCTGCTGACTAGTAGTAGAGGTTTTATCAAAATTAAACACTTAACATATTACTGCTTCAAAACCATATTGTGACCTATTAGAGGCAAACGATTTCCCCCCTCGCCATTTTAAATATATCAGCTCTGTTGATGCCTAACAATTAACCGAACAAATTCTCATACATAACCATAACTTACAGTTGATTTCCATTTGTAACCAGTCAACTGCAGTTGTCCCAACAGTATATAATCAGTATCATACATTCATACAGAAAATGCCTCCAGGGGTACTTGGGAAAATATTTACATCACTTGACAGAGTAGCCACGAACAAGCCCATGAATTTGCACAAATATCAAAAGCCGTTCTAATTAGGAATCATGCTGTAGTTGTAAACAGAGAATTGACAACCTCTCCAATTACAAGTTAGCACATATTCATTCCACTTAATTAGCCGTTTGTAAAAAACAAATGCAATTTGCAGAGTGATATTAAACCTCCTGTAACATTGTACAAAGCTAACACTGAGCTATACAAAGTACTGGTTTATTGACCATAGTAATGGTTATAATGGAGGCTGTACAGACACAATACATTTTTTTGCTTATTTTAAAATGGGATTTAATGTTGTACTCGAGGGTATTTCACTAATATGACGCTAATATTGTCCCCTTAATATTGCTTCACTTAAATGAAATGGAAAACTGTCAGAAAATTTCTAAAAACCATCATTTAGGGGTCATCTTTGTGGGAATCAGTAGTCAGGCATGCTCCCCACTGAGTCACATACATATGATATATGTATAAGATATATACGAATCGTTACAGACCAGTATTTAAAAGGGAGATAAGCATACTTACTATTTGTTGAATTGTCCGGGTTTTTCAATTGGGGGATTGTGAGTTACTCCCTGTAAAAAACAATGATAAAATTGAGTACATCTAATGTAGACAAAACTTTTTTTCAACAAACAAAAACAGTGTGATGTCAGAATAGTTCTTAACTGATATTAAAGATTTAATTAATCTACGATTAGTACTTTTTTGTCTCCAATTATACTTAATGTAGTTCAACCAATACATTGATCTTTTTCCCCCCGAAGATTAATTGTAAAAAAATTCAACCATATGGTTAATTAGAAACCTTTTTTAATAATATCAATGTCACTGTTAGTTTTCAGCTGTTTTACTATTCATTAAAAGAAAGTTATTGCACATGTTCATCAATTAGATAACTAAATATGTACTGGAGTTCGTATAAAGACAATTTCAGTGCTCTTATCAAATGTTACCATACATTTTCAATCATTTAAAAAAGTGTTTGTCTTTGATAAACTAGATGATCACACCTCGTTATATATTCACAATTGGAGAATTCAGTAGCAATCTATGTATATATATTTCTAAAAATTAATCCCACTGGCACAGGGGTGTCGATTTAGAACATTCATAGATTTTGATTTATCATCATCCTTGTGCCCGTGTGATTAATTTTTATCAACACATATGAAATGTTCTTGAAAAAAGATCAAATATTTTATAAGGCAAATATATCATAGCAATTGTGTCCTTAAAAATTAGTAATATTGAATTATTTATTATAGGTATATATGAATGCAAATATTTAGAGTTTGTACTGTGTTTGACATTCAAAACTGTTAAATAACCATAAAGAGATTTATATGATAAAAGTATGTTGTAGATCCATAAAAAGACACCACATGTTTCCCACAAGCACTGGTATATCATATACATATATATATTACATGTATATGTCATGTTAATATCTTTGTATGAAATACAATATGACAAGAATATTATTTGCTATGTTTTTTTTGTAAATATCCAGACATTTAATATCAACCAATGCGTATTCAATACAGTATGTCGATACAGTATGCAACACTAGAATACATGTTCATTACTTTCACAGGTATGAAACCTTAAGGTGGTAGGTAAAAGCAAAAACACAAGCAATGGTGTAACTTTACTTTCCAGGGCAAGTTGATTAGACAGTGTAAAAAAAAAACACTTGCCAAATAATTTTAAAACAATACCTATGCTGAAAAAATCACTTGCTATTCAGTGAAAATTTAGATTGACTTGCCCAGCATAATTATTGCTTGCCCTGGGGCCGGTTGCTCAAAGCACTTTAAATGTAATCCACTATTTAAGGATGTCACGCTGAAGGTCTATCTCTAATCCACTATTAGCACTAAAATCTGCTAGCCCTTTTAGCAACTGACCTCTGGGCTAGGAGTAAAGGTTAAGTTACACCATTGAATAATGCCATACTAAAAACTGTGGTTCTGCATACATGTATACCATTCTACAAAATAGTTCAATTCTGATTTAAACAGAAAGTTCTTTCCTGTCCACTTTATAAAGCTTCTAGTGGTATTAACACGGACCAATATTTATGTTCTTGTATGATGTACATGTACATGTTAACTTAGAAAAGTGGTTACAAGGAAGGTATTAAAAATAAGATAAAGACAAAATCTTGTGAATTCTGGTATAATTTCGGCATAATCATTTGAGAAAATTGTTTTGTGTTAGATTAAAGTTAAAATTGTTTTCAGAATTTTGACACTTCATTGCCGTAATGTGTCTTGATGGACTATCAATATAACATCCGTATTGGAAACGGTAGCAGAATTCTAATAGTGACCAATCAATTTAATCATCTTCTAGTTCAGCTTTTGTTTGTGCCTCAAACAGAAATGTGTGTATTACAAACTTTTCCAGCACAGTGAAATATAGAACAAAATTAAACTGATGAGATATTATCCTAACTTTTAAATGCCACTGAAAGAAATTAAACTTCAACTTTATTGGGTGATTGATGAATGAATTTTTAAACATAGATTTCATTTCATTGATAAAGGCAATTCATGGATAAGTATAGCTAGCAAGAGCTGTGATTTTCTGCTGAAACAAATTAAAGATTTATGAAACGACAGAGTGAAGAAAATAAGAATTACTAATTCTCTACTTTTCTATCTGTCTAACAGTGAAAAAAAATCGCAAAAGCATAGAACATGTAAACTATTTCATATGTTATTAAATTATTAGCATCACACTCGAGTCAAGTTATAAGCAAGACTTAATAAATCATGTATGGACAGGTGATACAGGTACATGAACTTGTTAATTAAATGACAGGTTGACATATCACAGCCTAGCATATAGACACATCGCTAATACATGAAGAAAGAAAGCAGTCTATCAGAAAAAGAACACACAAGTGCTCAGAAATCAGAATCGAAAAAAAAAAAACGGAAAAGGATTTGTTAAAGCCGCAGTAAGTACATTAAACGAAAAGAACTACCACCATCTACTAAATTGAAAGACAACATCTGCATGGAGTGTTTCTGTTCCAGAGTTTTTCTTGCGGATAGAAAAACCATTGGTTGTTACATTAACTAATACAGTACTGCAACGGTCTAGCTTCCCCTGGCATTCATGATCTTATCCACATCTTCCTGGGATTTGCTGAGGATGATCTCACATCTTCTTGGGATTTGCAGAGGATGATCTCACATCTTCCTGGGATTTGCCGAGGATGATCCCGTATCTTCCATGGAACTTCCTTAGATTGTCTGCACATTTTGCCATATAGGGTTATATTATATAAGAATATCTGCACAGGAGCTTTATGGGATGTTCCTTGGGAGATGTGTGATCGTTAAAAGAACGTTCATTTGATCTGTCCAAGAAGCTAGCCCTTGGCAGTACTGTAATGGTCATTTTATGGAAAAATGTTCTTGCCGAGTTGGTAAGATATGAACAACTGTGAATAACCACCAATATTTACATATAGGTGTGATCGCAGACTTGACTCTTTTAAATTTTCTCTAAATACATAAACTTATGAAAGAAACTATCAAATATTATGGGAAGTTCCAAGACTCAAAAAACTCATTGTGCTTCTGTTCTGAAGATTTACATTTAGCTGGTGCTTCAGTATAAAATTTTATTAAAATAGAATTCTATGAATAAGTTGAATGTTGGAACTTGCCAAGATCAAATGAATCTATGAAAGAGGCCTCTACAACCAGATTACATGTACAATACACTTACAGATCAATGTTTAATAAAGCTTATGTACATGTAAATATTATTCACAAAACAAAACCATAAATATACCTTCTCTTTCTCTTTGTATTGGCTTAAACGTTTGGCCTAACATCAAAAAGATAATAAAATTGGACAAACATCAGGAATAGTAAGACTTTCATGCTTAACATACATGTACATGCATTTCATTCATTTACAAGGAACAGAATTTAATCAAGATGCATTAAACAAGCTTTCATATGAAACAAAGCTCAGTCTATAAAGAACAAACCTGATCGATATTTTTTAAATGGAAAAAAGAAAATCAACATGCTGCTTAGAAATCAGCTTTAGTATCCCATTCATACTCTTCTCCGTCATACAGGATAATGGCTATTTGAGGTACATGTAATATCCTGCACTTTATGAGAAAAGATCTTAAATCAAATCTCTGACACCTACCTTTGTTCTGTATCAGAAACAACCCTGTATTAATCCCAGGTAAAAACACACCTGGAATGGTCTACCTTATGAATTGGTAATGATATAATCTCAGAACCCCACCTTCTTGAAGAAGGGTCAGGTTCCAGGGCAGACTTGGCAGGATACAGTCTATAGTGTGTGTATGGGAGTGCTCTGTGCATGCATGAAACCTACCTCATCAGGTATTAATATGCACCAACAGTGAATGTTAAACCCCCCGAGACACAACAAAAAGCTGCTCTGACAATCATATTGATCTGTTATTATACCTGAAAGGTTTATCTGAGCCTAGCTGACAGCTGTGTCTGTATTCTCGACCAATCAGAATGAGCCTCACCTGAGATAAATGCTTCAAACCTCATTCATACATCTGTTTCTCGATCAGCCTCATACTGGGTCATTTTACCCGCCATGATTACATCATTTTATATAACTTAAACATGTAACAGTAAGGTCAGCAGAGGTCATGAAAAAAATCACTGACTTCTATTATAGTGCTACCAGAAATCAGTGCAAATCACACACCCTTTATAGTTTTCAAGTCTTGTTTTGGCATTCTTTTTGCAATTTCTATAGGACTTATAACAGTTTATGTTTTATATTATAATGTTTGCATTTGCCCTGCAACTCCTTAGATTGAAAATGGATTCTAGGTCTGTATAATTTATGGAACAGTCTTGTCTGGCACTTCTGCTGCCCTCTGTGAAGAAGTCCCATATATTGATTTTATACTCTAACTATTGATTAGTTTCCACCTGGAGTCAAGGTACTCCCTGGTAACTTAAACGTTCCTCTAACACTAATAGAACTAAGCAAGGCTAACGATTCTCCTTGCAGTAATAAATCATGGACAGTGTAAACATGGACACACCTTTATGTGACAAGGAAACTAATATTAGCCCATGTTCATACTTTTCCCGATAGCTTTTTTAAGGTAGCCTTAATGCAGCATGGTTGTATGTGATTCATTTAAAGAAATCATGTATAGCTGACATAACAACTTACTGTGTTTCTCCCTGTTCAACCAGATGTGCACTGTGTAAATAAATGCAATCTACTCTCTCACAAAAAAATCAATCATCTATTGAACAGGCTATTACCCATATGGGGGTAGACTTCAGGTACTGTAATTTCAGTACATTTTTTGTGTAAATAATGTTGTCAGAACTTTAAAATCGCAAAGTACAGTCATACAAAGTTTCTATCACTCATTCGGTAAACATACATGTACATGTACGTGCATTAGAAAACTGTATATCTATTGAAACTTAAATGCCATTCCAGACTTTCATTATGCATTTCAAACTATTAAATTGATCAAACAGATGCACAAAACTACAAAGTGCATTCATTTAGCTTAATCTATTACATGCAATGCATTCACTCATCGCTGTTCACATTTCATTTCACAAATGACAATATACAAGATTTAAACCTGACAAATTGTCAATTATTGCAAATGCAAACTTACCGCTTTTGTTTCATGGAAAGCGATAGAAGAAAATCCAGGCTCATAATCCATTATGCTTCTCGGTTGAATTTTATACACATCAGCCTTTGCTTTAGCATCAGCAGGTGCCCATTCACTGCAAGGTCAAATTATAACACAGGAAATATAAATATAACATCAAATTACATGTGCTCTGTCATAACCAAAATGACACAAAAATATAAATAATTTAAAACTACATTATTTTACTGTTCTCTATTCACTTTACAAAAAATAACCATAGAACACCTTGTAAAACATGACATCATGCTTCTCTTAATCAATCAGTTTGTGAAGTTTTAACAGACAGACATTATATCAGACAAGCCAGATATGACGCAGGTGCCTTAATATTATCTCAATCAGTTAAATGG
Source organism: Mopalia vespertina (assembly GCA_030265115.1). Taxonomy (NCBI): domain Eukaryota; kingdom Metazoa; phylum Mollusca; class Polyplacophora; order Chitonida; family Mopaliidae; genus Mopalia; species Mopalia vespertina. Next base: position 16,838 of record JAQQZZ010051014.1, on the reverse strand, counting down.
AGTTAGAACGCTGATAAAACACAGAAATGACACATGTTGTCAGTAGTCACACCACAAACAAAATATACACATTAAACATACTGATTACAACATGTAAAGCTTCTTCAGTTCATGTATTTTTGCTTAACCTTGGTTTTTTTTTATATAGTACAGCATGTGAACAACACAAATTATGGTTTAGAGTTTAGATATCATAGCAAGAATTGATGAAATACATGGTATAAATTTATCAACTTTTTTATGAATTCTTTTGAGATCTGTGGATCCATTTTCACAGAATCAGATATTATCTGATACTTAAATCAATGTACATGTACATTCTTACAGTACTTCTTCGCATCTTCCCATAAAATCAGACCCCTTCAAACCTTTTTCAAGATTGTTTTTGTTTGTTTGATTAACATTTTATGCCATATTAAGGTTTATCACTCATATGACAGCGTGCCAGCTCAATGGGTGAAGGAAATAACCCGGACGCCACTGGTAACAAACAAAGACAAGATGGATCAAGTACACTCACAGGATGCAATATAAAGACATCACAAACAGATCAGCTTTCTGTTTGCCCTTAGCTCTGAGAGCACCAGGGCAACAGTAAGTTCCCTCTAACCACCCACCCTTTGTCAAGAATAATTAGTCAAAATAGTAAAAGAGTATCTCTCATGGGCAACATTGTCACTGATTAAAAATGGTGCCAAAAAACAGTGTTTAGTGTAAAAAAAGGGAACATGGTTTTGGTTTGATTTTTAACTTGTGAAAAAGAAGAAGATCACATGACATGCACATGACAAGGAAAAGGATAAAGAAAAAGAAAGCATTCTCCAGGAAGTAACAATTAAACAGTACAAATCAATGTGAAAATATCAACAACAAAGATATCAAGAAAAAGGGGTTAGTAAAATGTTTCTATACCTTTCAAACATTGAGGTAGAGCTGTATAAAGCAAACAAGCCAACAAATTTTATAACAATGTCTAATGGATATTTCATTTTAAAGAGGTCTATGAAATAAGATAGATTGATTGATTGGTGTTTCACGCCGTGCTTAAGGGTATTTCACTTATATGACGGTAGTGTATTCCTACAATAATTGACACTAGCACAACCCTAAAATGTCAGGTGTTTTCTTTTGGAGAGTTAATCTTCATCCAGTGTAAAGACAGCATTGAAACAATCACAGTACACAAAACAGGAGACAATAAAACGCAGTGTGTAAATTAAGAACAATTTAACTCTCTGTTGCCCTCAGTGGGCACCATTCCACACAAAGCTCCCTCAACACACTTGGAATATATTAATTCTGTACTTTAAGTCATTCTTATCATATGACATCGTGCCAGCCCAATGGGTGAAGGAAACCACCCTCGATTGCACTGGTACCAACATAGATTAGAGAGGATAAGTTATAAAAACATCACTAACAGATCGGCTTTGTGTTGCCCCTTGGAGAACACCAGGGCAACAGGTACCCCCCACCCAACCGCATATAATTATAATGAGAAAGTTATTATTGACAACACATAGAATGCAAACATCACAGACTGTTATATGTACATTTGTTAAATTATAATTTTTCGGAAAGACCTTCAAACAACTGGTCTTAGTGAAGAATCAACAAAGTTCATGTCATAAAACTAGTAGCATGCAAATCCCATTGAAATCTTTACTGAGGTGATCAGTGGCTGTAAAAATTGTTTTTCTTACTAGCTTCTAAAGTTAAAATGTTGTTGAATGCTAGTGTTGAATTTCCTTTGATTGGGGATAAACTTAGAAGTATTTCACGTATATGTACATTTCACACTGTTCCTTACGTCAATAGGGTAGAAAACTGGGAGGAAACCTGGTTACAACCACTCCCAAGATTGTCAGAACCACATCGTGTGACTCCATTTTCTACCTGAGGTGGAGAGATGGACTGAAACCCCTAAGCGGTACATCCAAGTATGATTAGTAGGCCAACACGCTAACCCCTAAACCAATGTCAAGGGCCTATGTTACTGTTAATGGCTAATTAAAGACAGTCCTTGTTTGAATGATATGAAGACCTACATAAACTGTTATGCAGACAAGTAACACACTCTAAAATAGTTTTATTTCATTTCAGTATCTCTTTTAACAGTCCTTGACATTGCATTGATTTAAACATTTGCCTGATGTTGGTTTGAAACATGATATATATATATATCTTTACTGAAATTAGGTCAATCTAAGAGGTTTTATGTGTGTCATAAAAAAAATGAATCAGATGCTATATCAGGGGTCATTCTACTCATTTAATGAAGGGATTGTTGCTAACAGGAAAAATGCTCTTTTGTGCGGAAAAAAAACCCTTCTAAAAGCAAAATTTAGCTAATTTTTCACTTTATATTATTACATGCAGTTCTATCAATTGTCTTCAGGAAATGCTTGTATTCCTCCATTTTCAGTGGCATGGGGTCCTTTTAAGTGGGGAATGGGACCTAGCACTGTCAGTTGGGGAATAATGGGTTATTAGACAAGTTGATGACAAATTATGGCTTCTTTTAATACAAGCTCTGTGCAAGAAAAGCACAAGAAAATTTGGTGTATTACAATGTATGTTGTACTCTTACTCTGGCTTGCTTTATAAATTGAAAAACCGAGAGGAAACTTCATAAAAGCAATCCCTTATTTTGCCTCAATAAACCCGAGGTCCACTAGGAAAATTCAACCTGTGTGGTTCATTGGAGGGGTGCCAGAGAATAGTATGACATAAAAAATGGAAGTCATAAAACAGGCAACATATTCCAGTTTATCATTTTGTACACAATTTATTATCTCTGTATTGACTATGTCAGACTAAGGAGAACAAGGAGGCTGTGTATTACACATAGCTAACAATTTATATGACATCTACATATGTTAAAAACACGACATCATGCCAGCTGATGTTTTCAGGCTGAGTTCACAAGGTTATTAAACATATATTTAATAGTGACACAGACTCCATGTATAAATCAAAATATACGGGTGCATTAACAGCAAGCTCAGGCCAAAAAAAAAAAAAATTGTGAATACAGTTTTGTGTATTGATCAAAACATCAAATTTTGGGCAATAAAAAACCCATTTAACTTCCGAAAGTTGAAGTCCGAACAATTTAACATTTTAAAAAGCAGAACTTTCATGTGAAAACTACATGTGTTTATTTTACCCAACTATTGCTTTATTTATAGATTGATACTTTACAAAGAACTCAAGGGTGATTGATGAATTAACTGAAATTTTACACCATCCTGTAAGGTCTTTACCTTTACCTTAACAGTGATTGACACAAACACAACCATAAAATGTGAAGTGTTTTGCCATGTTGGAAAATTAATCTTCCTCCAATGCTAAGTTAGGACAGGATGTCGACACTTCCAACAAACTGCCCTTAGTCAGAGGACCTGTGATCAAGGGTATTTCACTTAGTTAGCATTCTTCTGACATATGCATACATGTAGGTGGAAATTTCTCAGAAGCTTTCAGATTGTACAGGTCCCAGAAGCAAACCAATTTTTCATACATCACATTTGCAAAACGTATAAATCATCCGTTGGAAAAATAATGTTCCTCCTTAGAGGACCTAAGAAAATGAATTTAAAAAATACCACCCTTAACCAGAGGGATACAGCAGATCTAGTATTTATAATGAGGAAGTATACCACCAACATAATCATCACCATAGAGTTGAACAAAAGTTAGACTTACTTCCGCCTCAAATCCTTCCCAAATGTAGCTTTTTCTCTTGATGCGGGTGTCTCTCTTTCTAAAGTCGCAGCTTTTTCTGAAACTGACAGATAAAAATAACAATGGCTAACATGTTGATTCAGAAATAACCAAAAACAAATCAGCCACACCATAAAACCTAAAGCAAGAGTCCCAAGAGGAATTTAAAACATTTGTGATACAAGTTACAACAATCAGAGCAAGTGTGACGTGTCATTTGAGTCTACAAGTTCAGATTACCATTCTTCATAGCTGGTTAATTGGAATGTGGCTGGTGAGGTCTGAGACAAGTCTGAAGATATCCGACTGTTTCTTACATGGCTGACTATCAGTTCCAGAAACTTGATATCAGTACATTGAATAAAGTGGTCTCAATAACACCAAGCCTTAATACATTGGCTTTGTCTTATTCAGTAATAAAGCAACTGTGAGAATATTTCTGTGTGAATGTCATGGGTCAGAGGAGTACAAGCGTAAGTTGATACCCGAAATCAGATCCCACGGTTTAAAAAAAAATTAAGGCATACAAATTATAGCCATGAGATAAATTTGTATTGCTTTTTTCGAGATCATAAAGAGAAATCACTAAACCTACAATACTTGAATACATTCAAGTTTCAACAACTGAATTACATGTAATTGGAGTTTAAAGCTGTGTTTACGGAATTCCACTTACGGAATTCCACTTATATGAGGGTATATGAACAGTAAACAAGACACTAACACAACCCTAAAATGTGAAGGGTCTGTCTTTGCTTGGGACCCAGTGTCCTTTGCCACAGGATCTCAACACATGAAACTATGACATTGTCTGTCCAACAGTGGGACAAAAATATCTACATGCCTATAATTCTCGAAAAATGCCTGTCAGTGGATTTGTTTAATTGATTGGTGTTTTGCGCTGTGATTATGGGTATTTTACTTATATGATGGCGTTGTATTCCAACAATAATTGACACTAGCATAACCAAAGATGTTAAGTGCTTTGGCTATACTGGAAAGTTAATCTTCCTCCAGTTTGAGGTAAAGACAGCCTCGCTACTCTCCTAACAAACTGCCTTTAGCCAGAGGTTTGAAGTCTGTGCCAAATTAAAATAGACTGTATCTATGAGCTCTTACCTTTTGGACTCAATACTTCATAACTTGGTTTGTACGAATTCTCTTCTACAACAAATAACAAATTGTTAGAATATCAAAAGAAGCCGGACTTATCCTGACCACAAAATCATTACATATATATTTTTTAATTTTATATAAAAAATGTGTGCATTGCTGTGAAGTCTAAAAAAGCACATTTAATTTTAAAGTTGGGCAAAAATTTAAACAAAAAAAACACTTTTAACTACGCCCTTCGAAAACCGCAAAACCCTAAACTAATGAGATGAACATATGGCGAACCTCATACATGAAACTGTTTATTGAAAGATTGTTTGTATGTTTGATTTGAGTTTAACTTTATACTCAAGGGTACTTCACTTATATGACGACAGATTGTCCACTTCACTTCACACTGTTCCTTGCCTAATTGCGTTGGAAAACCAGGAGGTAACCTCGTTAAAACCACCCCCGCGATTGGCAGAGTTTATTGAAAGAAGATAGGCATTAAAATACATCGGACATCCTTATTATACGTTGGTAGAGTTTTAGCAGTCAGGTCACATTCATCAGGTAACCAAGTTTACCTTTATTTATCAACTTGATTCTTTGTTTTTCCTTTTACATATATCATACACAGGTGCTATAATTATAATTAACAGAATTTTGTTGTTTCTGCATTGCCAAATAAAATGTTAAAAATTCCAATTAATCAGTTAGTTATATATATTTTATATTCTTAATGTAGAGAAAGAAACTTTGATTGCCTCCACCAGGATTGGAACTCTTGTATCTGGCATGCAGGGCCAGCGCTCAGACCAACTAAGCTATTCTGTAGAGATCCTAACAGAATTGAATGACGATGTAGAAAAAACAAGGAAGCAAAGCAAAACATGGTGACATGATCAAAACATGCGGACATGATTAAAACAGGTTGACATGATCAAAACATGCGGACATGATTAAAACAGGCTGCAGGCTGACATGATTAAAACAAGATTACATGATTAATACAGGCTGACATGATTAAAAGTTGCGGACATGATAAAAACAGGATGACCTGATGAAACCAGACATAGACAAAACATGAACGAAAGAATGCAAAATCACGAAGAACCCAGAATGAATGATGGCATGCAGTTTCGAACCACTAATGACTGCCGAAATCGTTTATGGTATATCTTCAGAATTTAAGAAACTACTACCTACATCACATGATTTAAAATAAAGGATTAAATAGGTGTGTTATATCAAAGCTACACTTTATAATTTCCTGGAGAAATACACCTCACACCTTAGACCAAATACAAGATTGTAGAAGCTGGACAACATAACAACTTACTGGGAAGAGTTCGACTTTTGGAGACATTCAGGGCATTCATCCGAGCTACAATGTGAAACAGGCACATGCAAACAAAACACTTAGATTTTGGGTGAAAAGGGTGATAAGCAGGAAAATGGAAATGGAGGAAGGGGAGATAACTGTGAAGCTCACAAGAAGTTTGGCAGAAATGCAATTTAAGCAAATTAACTCAATAACAAAACACACTTTGAGTGTTCAAAATTTTATAAACTTGTTGCTGTCATCATCATTTAAGAAACCATATAGTATAATCACCAAATAAATGTCAATCTATCAAATTTTGGAAATTATAATACATATATAAATCTCTTACTGGTATATTAAATACATGTATACATATAAAATCTATTTGAGTTATTTGGACTTGGCATTACATGTATGTCTTAAAAATTTATTTTAACTGTTTGGGTCTAGAATTAAAAATACAGCAAATATTTTAACAGGTATGGAAGGGTAGATATTATTTTAAGCTGTGGTAAAGTGAACACATAAAAGTGCGTGACATTTATATTAAAATCAGGCATGGGTGACAACATGCTCCATGTATTATAAAAGTTGATCCATGTAGCATGCCCAAAAAGACAGAGTGAGAAAGAGTGTTCAGCAGATATAAAGCCTTTGTAGTAACAATACTTTCTTTTGTCTTAAAGTGTTTAATAATTAACTAACATTAATTAAATTGAAAACCTGATCTAGGACAAGAGAGTACAACAGTTTTCAAGAGAAAGTGTTGCTCATAAAAATACAAGTACATGATCCTTGAGAACATAAAAAGTTTTAGAAAGAAATTTTGCAGAGTGAAGTCTCATGATTTGACACATAATAAAATTGACTCATGAATTGATAATTTTAGGCTAATTACTAAAACTAGTGTTCCATAGAGGCTTGAATTAGATGAGGAGATGTGATCCTGATTCAGTGCGGGACAGTTTGTTTCATTGTTCGATTGGGGCTTAATGTCCTGCTCAAGGGTATTTAACTTCTATGGCGTCTTGTTGTCCACTTCTCATTGTGCCTTGCTTAAATACGGAAAACCTTAGAGGAAACCTTGTCCCCACCCAGTGAATCAGTGAATCCATGTGCTATTAGTATGTGCAATAAATAAAATGGTGACTTAGGACTTATGACTGTGCCAATAGACTATTATTTCAATTTTTTTTAGATTCAAGTGCATCTGCAACTAAATAGTTCTTAAATTATACACTCTTAACCTCTAAGTGTAAGTGTTTAATATAGATATTGAATTTATTTAAACTACATGTACATGTAAATGTGCTTTTGAGTTCTGAGTTCATAATATTTTAATTCTTTCATATATAAATTTTAAAAATATTTTAAGAAATGTTGAGAAAGAAAAATTTTCACAAATCCACCAGGGATCAAGCTGGGGACATCTCGATAGACTTATGATTTTTTTTTAATCTAATACAATTTCTCAAATTTTAATTAAATAAATATTCTAGATTTTTTTCTTCAAAGACTATAAATTAATATCCTGCCTGCAAAAGGAACTTAACATACAGTAATGCCTCCATAACTACAATTCAGAATATCTTATTCAATGTTACCTTCTACAGATTTCTGGTCTTCTGAAGCAGGGAATCGGTATGTTTGTTTGTAAGAATTTGTCTCTGAAAGAAACATCACATGCTCATAACAACCAACAAAAAAAACACGCACAAATTAAGTTAACAGAAATTTAAAACAAAAATGAATTCCATGCTTATAAAATCAACTATAAGAAGTTTAACCATGCACTATTTTAACTTTTCACAGATGAACAGACCGATTGAAGGGTATTTTATACGTTTTTTTAAGAACGATTCTTAATAAGAATATTTCACTTCTATGATGGCCGCATACTGTGTAGCCACACTAATCCAACCAGTGAAAAGTTTTGCTCAGTTGGAAAATTAATGTTCCTCCAGTGTTGAATCAGGACGATGTGACAAGACATAAATCATACTTCCATTAGTAGAGCCAGAGGACAAGAGGAACAGCTGTACCCTGCTGGACAATATGATAACAGGTCTGCTTTATTTAAACTAACAAAATAACTGTTAACATTATCACAGCATAACACAAATAAAAATATGGCAAATGAGTCAATGCAACACAGTCATTAATATTGAATAAATTGAAACATGAAAGTCACACAAAATAACCAAGTGGATATGCAAAGACTAACATCAAATAGTGACAAAAAAGACATGCAGTTGGAGACCACACTTCAAAAATGTTAGAAACTTCAGAAGTAAGAATATTAACCTATTCCTTCCAGAATTGAGTCCACATCGACGTCTGTTAATTTTAAAACATCACAGAAAATTACAGGAATGTTTGTAATAATGAATCTGGTATATATATTTCTAATACATATATATATATATAGTGTTATTGTAGCGAAAGAAAATTTAGCTTCCTTTCACAGGGATTTGAACTTAGGTCTCTGACTAACGGGGCTAGTGCTCAAACCGACTCATCTGAGTATTAAATGGCGGTGAATCTTTCTCTATGGGAAGCACTGATACATGGTCACTGAATGAGTGTCTTTTAAATAAGAGATTACCCACAAATTACCCCAAAATTTTGCTTGCATATATACATAATCCTTGAAATATGATGAAATAGGGAGAGCTTTTGGTACACATGAATGATAAGAATACATGATCATAGGGTTAGCATGTGTTACATTAGAGATCACATACCTTCTTTTTTGTCTGTAACATGTAATGACTTAAACATCTGTTTGTACCAGTCAGACTGTTTGGATTCATCTACATTCTGAAGTCAGAAACAATACATTAGTTAAAAATAACTTACATGTCATATAGTTTGAATAAATGAAGAGAGAAAAATTTGCTAGCCTTCATCGGGATTCAAAACCTGGGACCTTTATGTTACATATACTATATATTGTAGTAACTAAAACTTGTATGCTTAAATGTATAGAATATCAACATCAACTGAGCTGCATTACGTATGCTCTGGATCAATCAGAGGCTGATAATCTCTAGAGTTCTAAGCACTGAATGTCTGTGTTTAGACAATTGTCACATGATGTATATAGGGTTTGAGAAGGTTACACATGCAATGATGTAACCCACAGATCAACTGACAGATCAGTTATTTTCAGACATGACAACATTTCAGGGCCCGGTTGCTCGAAGCATTATTAAGTTTAATCCTCTATTAGATGACATCATACCATGTTGTAGGTCCATCTCTAATCCGCTATTAGCGATTTAAAGCGGTGTTAGCGACTAATAGCCTTTCGAGCAACTGTCCCCTGACCATTAAGATGTTTTTTGACTTGACTTTTGAAAAATGACTGTGTTGTCTGAGCAATGGATCGATCAATTGAGTTACTGATAGATTGACTGGTGCTTTACGTCATGCTCAAGGGTGTTTCACTAATATATGATGGATATACATGTAACCATTGACACTAGCACAACCATAAAATATGAGGTGATTTGATACTGTTGGAAAGTTAATCTTTCTTCAGTGCTAAGTAAAGACAGCATTGCTACTCTTCAACCAAACTGCCCTTAGCCAGAGGGCCTGAGCAATAGAAGATTCAACCAAATTTAACCCCTGTACACTACGAATGAACTCAGTGATTTGCTTTACTGTAATGCATATGCCATATGAGCGGGAAACTATTACATAGTTAAACATAACCTTACAGATATTATGACTACCAATGAGGAGTTAAAAAAATAAAGTATAGTGAACCATGATTTGTGTGTCCTTTAGAAATTGAATATTGACATTATTTTCATTTTTTGGGGATAACGCTTTCTTGGTCTGAAGGTCCTGGGTTTGGTTCCAGGACAGGTCTCAACCGGCAAAACAATCTGTTTAAACCGAGAAGAAGTTATCCCAAAATACTGATAGTAAAGTGTAAACAACTTTAGGCAAGAAAGGCAATAAATTCACTTTGACTCAACGTTTCAGTTTATCGAGCAAGCCATCATCATAATGATAAAACGAAAGTTTGAACTTAATTGAATTCATGATCTTTCTTTGGAGTTGTTAATATAATTTAATAATCCTACAGCAATGGCCACATATTATTGTGTTCATTTAATACCTTTCTGAATCCTAGAGGCACCCCTTCCTCATCCAAGGGACCTATCCCTGGATATATCTTTGGCTTTTTCTCCACCACTCTAGTGGATTTTGTTTCCTCTCCCTCTTGAGGAACTGCATAGTATTCATCAGTGTGTTTGACATCTCCTTCTATCACTTCCTGCTGTCCCAGGTACACAGCACCTTTGGGAATCTGACCCTCTGACAAATAGGAATAACAGTAGCAAAGATTTTATTTTTGCATATAATTAAATGTTTACATGTACAAAAACAACATTTAGTTTCTTGTTTGATTGGTGTTTAAGGTCCCACAAAATTAAGAGTAGTAGTTTGCAAATGAAGGGGCGGAGTATCTCCTTGTGATTGTCATTACTAAACGATAACTACCAAAGCACATACACCCCCACTAAGTCAATGTGTCCATAAGCCTATTTTCTTGACAGCTTTAATACATGTACATGTATGTTGAGCAACTTGCTTCTTTCCAGTTAGGTCTCAAGAAAATGTTTACTTAATTATTATCATGTTCTTTCAGAACACCACCACCCACATGGTTATCAAATAATCTTTTCTAAAATTGAATTATATGTAATTGCCAACACACTGTTTCTAATATTAAAGAGGAACAAATATGGCCACACCTAGAGTTACTCCCCTTTGTATGCACTCTCCAGTGAATTTATGTACATGTACTTCTTTTATTCTAAATTTGTTCAGAATCATGCAAATAAAGTTTTGGAAGCATGCAGTGCAAGGTAATATAACATTATTCTAACTATAAAGAAACTACATGTACCAGCTTATGCTATTTCCAATGTTATAATTACAATCGTTATGTGCTACCGTCAAGATACACGTACATATATGTAGAACATTCTTGGTTAATAAATATCTTATGTCAAGTAAATGTGTGAAAACATGTAGTATTTGTGTGTTACTTCATATTGTACATGGAAACACATTTTATATTTACATTCATCACTGCAACGCCTGCTAAATGACCCTGTATTTATAATTATATTATATAAGTTAATCAACATAAATATACACTGTGATAAAGTTTAAAACATTACACAAGAGATAGTAAAGTCGGTCACAACAATGGCACAATACAACAACGAAGAGATTTGGCTTTTGCTATAATTGGATTTTTGCCCTAGTGAACTTATTTGCTGTAGTAACAAAGCCAATACTAGATATTTGGTAGTTTCATGGAAGTTAAGATTTTAAGTTTAATAAAAAATATATTGTTTTTGAGGACAAAATGTTTCAGCAATCTTAACTTTGTTCTGGGACATTTTTTTTTATTTGTTGCATTGATTGAATGCTTGCTGTTTTATGGTGCGCTTAAGGGAATTTGACTTAATGTATATTGTGTATTCCAGCAATGACCTACATGTAGCATAACACTTTTTATTTGTTAGGACATTTATCCATATCTTTTCTCGCAGTTCAATCACAAAAATGTTAACTGTGTATGTACATGTACATTGTGGAGGGGGCAAAGTTCGGCCACATCTTTTTATTCACATTTGAATAGGATAAGCTTTTTGGACAGATAATTGACTTTTCCAGAAACCTGACTAACAACCAATGAAGATGTGACATTGTTCAAATGGCATGCGCTAAGTTTAAGGTCTGCACTTTTATCCGATGCAAGACCTAGGTTTTATAAATCATGGCAGACTACCACATTTTCACCCTAGAATCAGATTATTTTGCAATCTGAGATAACATTGATAAACAGTACCCTTGATTGCATTACTCTTTGAAAATACACCAGAGATTGGTTTAATAAAGATATTTTAAATCTACTGTAAGTTTGAACATGTTCTACTCTATGGTGTTAGTTTTGGTGCAAACATTTAGTCATAACATAGATAGGTACACGTACCAAAGCTAGTCTAAAATAAATAATTGATGCTGAGCATTGTTGATTGTACTATTGACGTTTAATTGTGTAAGAAGCATTAGTGGATTAATAATTGATCTCACCAATGACTACCCTTTGTTGCACGATATTTAATTCCTTCTAACAGTGGTCTATTCCACACGATTTAGTAGTCTACATCTATGTTGTTTGTACGTCTTTGTACAAGTTGGTTAGCAGTGTCAAAGTGCAGAGCAGTGCAGCTCAGAGTATTAAACTATACTGTATACATTAATCATTAGAATTATTAGAGTAAATTGGACAGGCCGGGCTTTATACCTTCCTTGTCTACAGTGAATGATGAAACTGGCTCTGGCCAATCAGGTGTCTCTGAATAAGTTAAAACACATTTACAACGGAAAACAAGTTCTGATTATCACTCCTGATAATTATACATTCAGTTCTGTTAGAGTCCTAGTGGACTTTCAATTTATATGTTGTGTTTAAAGTCGTACTCAGGGGTATCTAAATGTACTAAATGAGGACATATTTCAGCAAAATATAGCATGAAAAAAGCAGAAGCCACCAAAAAGAACATTAAACTGATCAGCATGTTTTTAAGAAAACACATAATGCCATTGAATCCCAAACCAAAAGAAAATGCTAAATATATTGATATGTATGGAGACAAATTATTTTTGATTAGGGGTTGTATTGTAAGGAAAACATAATAAGACAAGCATAATAGCAGTGTTTAAAAGTAACTCAGAAATAATATAGTTGACAAATATTTCACAATAAATCTTGAATTGGATATTTTGTGAAGAAGAAATCTAATTTTGCCATTGTCAATGATTTGAGATTCAATGAAATGTACAGAAATCACAAGACTGAATAAAACAGACAATTGATGACAACATTCATGACATCTTACCCTCTGTAACTGTAATGGGAGACCCTATAATATTGAGTTGTTGTGAGGGGTCAAGTCCATCTGAAACAACACACACATGCAAAACAAAATGGCAGCAAAAAAAAAAAAGAACTACAAAACATAATTTCTAAGACAAAAGACAAGAGACAGAGGATTTCTAAACAGAAATATTAAATTGGTTTTTGATCTAATGTTTAATAAAGCCAAAAATATTTATATTAAAGACATGATATGTGTTGAGTAGAAAAAGGCAAATCATTAAGTTTAAATGTTAACTGATAAATGCTTAAAGCCAAATTAAAAAGTATTAAATACAGGATCTTTTTTCACACAATCAAAATAAATTACACGTATTTTAGCATGAACGGCAACCAGCGCAAAATTATGATAAATTAGATCAGCACGACGACAATGAAATTATAATTACAATTAGTTTAGGTTAATTTTTTTAAGGATTTGTTTCAAATAATTAGCAGGTGTTGGTAGAGCAACTGATAGAGATAAATTGTAACAATTAATGATTAACAATATTAGAGAAGCACATCAATTAATTGATTTATAACTCAAAAAAAATAATAAAAACCTTTAAAAAAAGCAAAACTGTTAAAAGGTAGTTTAGAATAAAGTTAAAAAGTTAGCAAAAGCGAATAAATCCTCATTCTATTGTCTTTCGGAGCATAGGCAATAACAACACACATGTACCACAACATTCAATACTAAAACAAAACTAATGCAGCAACATCAACAAACTGATGACTAATAATCTAAATCAATACCAGACAAGCTGCTTCTATCAAACATGGCACCTTCCAAATACTCATCCTTTTCCAATTTTTCAACTAGTAAGAAATTAAGATGGGCAAACAATAAATTATTTCTCATAGCATTTCAAAGATGCTTTGGCAATTAATAAAAGAGTGCTTCATATGAGGTCACGTCAAAACCCATCCATTGATGAAGGAGCAATTTAACCCATTACCTCCCTAAAAACAGCAAAATGATTGGGTTGATTGGTGTTGCCAAAAGCTGATAAAGCGTTTCAGATTTTTTCTCTCCATAAACAATCTTTATCTTTTTGATGAATTAACTTTCCGATCCATGCATAAAAGAAATTCAACATTCATCACAAAATTGTCGGTATCTTAATAGGAATAGGGTAAATGATAAAAACCTTCAAGGTGCAAATATATTTGATCAAAATCTCAAAAATGCAACAAAATGTAAAAATACATACATTCCAACAATAGGTCATGCAGAGAGCACCTGAAAGAAGCTATTTGAACACTCACCTCTATTTTTTTGTAACAAAGTGATATAAGGACTTTGTGTTGGGGGCAGCCTACTGGGTTCATTCCGTAAGCTATCCATTTGTTCTGAGTTTCCGTTCATCGAGGTGAAATCTACAGGTTGAGTTGGCTGATCTCCACCAGGGCGCCCTTCTACATTGTTAAGTGGAGTATAAACAAAACTACTTGTTGAGGGTGGGGCAGATTCTTCAGATCTCTTGGGCTTCCAGGCATAGCTTTCTCCAGGCTGGGGATCATTCTGATGGGAAGTTATTATTAACACATCAATACAGAGTTAACAGGTTAAGGCAGTTTCATGAGCGATTTTAACTTGATTACAAACAGAACTGACAATTTGACTCCAAATGTTGGATATTGTCATCTCACAGTACAAATAAACAAATTTTTAAGTTTTTATTTTGTGAGGGAAAAAAAACTACATTCTTAAGTTCCTATTAATTGAAGTTGATATTTTTTTATTGGGGTTCAAATATGGTACTTAAGGTTAAAGCGCTCATATTGTAAGATTTGAAACAAAGACACTACAACCAGATAAGCTTTGTGTTGCCTCCTGCTCTGAGAGCACCAGTAATGATGGTTCCTCAAAAACACTTTGCCGCGCATGTTGGATATTGTTTACGATTATTGTAACCTATGATGCTAGTGGAGCTCTGCTTTGTGTCCCCCCAAAAACACAGGGTCTTCAGCAACATAGCACTTGTGACATGTGAGACCACCCCACATAGTGACATCACGATGCACCAGTTTTTATTTATTGGTAAGAACTGATAAGACTGGCTTCAGTTAAAGTTTTGGGATCAAACTGTTGTAAAGACCTGGCACTACCAGGAAATGTAACATTTTGGAATTTTACAATCGTTAGATGATGAAACCAATTGATAAACTCTCCATGGAAAGTTACCTGACTGCATTTCTAGAGGGATAAGTACCAACAAATTACACATTTTAAAGACAAAAAATAAGATTCGGTAAATCAGAGCTCTAGTAGCAACCGTCAATATTTTACAGGGTTTTGTCAAGATTATGTTTTATTTTATACATAGAGTCTTACCTGAGGCACTTTTGGTTTAGGTTTTTCTGTCTTAACCGATGTATCTAATTTGACTGGTCTAAATTCTTTTTTAAATGTGTTAGTAGTGCTGCCACCTGGTGTCCAAACTGGAGCAATATCTTTTAATGATGAGTCCTGTACAAAGTTATCTTCTCTTGAAGAGATTATATTTTGAGGTTGAGCACCTGGAGTCCAGACACCTAAAAATATAAAAGAACACCTGAGGTTAAAAACCCACTGCTCATTCAAGTTTAAAACGATTCAAATAAATATTTTAGACCCCTTATCAAACCTACATGTACACAGCCCCTGCAGCCTGATGAGTTAATGTTAACTGCCATTTAATAGATCCTTTGGTCTCCAAAGAAAAGTTCAATTAATAGCTATAAGATTGTTGGACAAACATCAATTAGATACACCTGGATCATTCAACAACATTATGTTTTTCTGCAGTAGAAATAATCTGATACCAGCATATTAAAGCCAGATGGAAAATAATTTGTCTGTTTTTGTTCACAATACAAAAAAACACTTTAAAATTTACGATAGCATTCAGTTTGTTCATACATTAAGCTGTTTATAAAGTACCTGCATTACTAAATACATATATATCTTTTTAGAATCACCAGTCAGTTATTGATTTTTTGACTGGATTTAAATCCATACTTCCCCCATTTTATGTATGGTCAACCTACTGTATGGTCAACCCAATGGGGAAGAAAACCACACTCGATGCAACTAATAGAGTGAACAGTCAAGGGTTACAAAAACAAATAAATCAGTTTCCTGTTGCACCCTAGCTCCTTGAGCACCAGTGCAATACATGTAGGTTTGTTTGTTTGTTTGATTGGAGTTTAACGTCGTACTCAAGGGTATTTCACTTATATGAAGACGGATTGTCCAATTCACTCTGTTCCTTGCCTCCTTACCATGAAAAACCGAGAGGAAACCTGGTAAAAACCACCTCCATGATTGCCGGATCCACACCGTGTGACTCACTCATATACATGTACCTGATGGTTGACAGACGGACTCAATCCCGTGAACGGTAAATTGGAGTAGGATTATTAAGCGCACATGCTACCACTAAGCCACGGCAGCGGGCCCCAGTGCAACTGGAAGCTCCTTCACAAATGCACACAGTTGGTTATTGATTGACAATTATTAGAATTGTGTTTCATTTTTTACCTGGTGTAGCACTAGAGGAGCCTGGTACTGTCGGTCTACCGGACTCAAAATTATTTTCATCTAAAATAGAAAAGTATGATATAATTAAACAAATTGAGTTCACATATTAATATCATGCTTTTGATAACAATACTCACATGACGGTGTGTTGGCCCAATGGGTGAAGGAAACCACCCTCAACAAAATAGGAGAATCACCAGTCACAATAC
>JAQQZZ010051003.1:0-10081 GCA_030265115.1 Mopalia vespertina | reverse complement strand
CACCAAAAACAAATTTCCAGCACCAGAAAAAAATTAAACAAGACAACACACCATTTATATCAAGAACTATATTCCAAGGTGACAAAACGGAAGTGTATAATAGTGGTCTTACGCCATATGCTCTTCTGTTAAGGGCATTCAGAACAAACACAGCTCCTTCTCAATACCGTTTTTGAGCGTTTGGCTATTGTAGAATATATAACAAACCAAACGATATACTCTTCTGTTCTGTAGGCATATTGAACAACACGACTTCTTGTCGAGCCTATTTTTGAGGGACTGACGATTATGAAAGTATATGACAAAACCAACGATATGCTCCTCTGATTTGTGGGTGTATCGAACAACAAAACTCATCGATACCATTTGTGAAAGACTGGCGATTGTACAAGTATACGGCAAAACAAATGGTATGCTCTTCTGGTTTAAAACAGCTGAAACATAGACTGTACTTGAAAATGTCAACTGTTTCTTACTACTGTTTCTTAATGATGATTCCATTAAAGGTCCTTTTTTTCTCAATATTTTGTTTCTGAAACAATCACTAGCAAGAAATATCGATCGTCTAAAGCTTTCTGCTCTTCTCTGAAGGAGCATACACGTCGCGTTGTTAGACCATTATTCGTGTGAGGAATCTAGGCACACACGGGCATATTTTATTTTCCATTTAAATCGAAACGGTATATACAAATGAGTTTTGTAATTACCAATGAGTCTGGTTATAGACGGAATCCATCTATTTTCGTTTAGTTGACACTCTGTCCAGACTGCATGTCTGCTACCAGTCTCGCCTATTAATGATAAACCATTGGTTTTACAGCACTGTGCCTGGAATGTGGTATTTAAGAGAATTTATCATCGAAGATAGTTTACAAAGGGGCTGGAACAGAAGCTTAGTATAGAAAAAAAGCGATAGATCTCGGAACCTAATTTCATATGTATTTACGCTAATTAGCCTATTATAACGCTGGATCGATATAAGATACAAATTGTTTTGGGTTGGGGGGGGGGGGGGGGGGTCAGTGTAGGCCTGTGTCTATTTACATAACAGTAACAGTGATGTATCGTATTTGACAACACGTGGCCTGTGGTGTGTAGGCCCTACTTGCAATCTCGTCAAGGTAATTTATAATTATAATTCAGTAGTTTGGCGCACTGAGAAAACACCTGTTTTCACACCTTTACCGTTCACGTCGCGGTCAGAGCAAATATTTATAGCCCATGTCCCCAGGTTAATATCTTCCTTCACGCAATCTAGTTACTTATTCCAAGACCACTATTTTAACAAATAGTTTATTTTGTATTTATTTATCTATATTTTTATTTCTTAAACACGCGACATACGGGCTTCACATAAAAATGCTAGTGAGAATGAACGTTTTATAAAGACGAATTTTAGTGGAGTAACGAACAATCAATTATTTGTTTAATAAATAAATATTTATAAATATATTTATACCAAATCATGAGTTGCGTATTAATTATAGAAAGCTCTGTTTTAAAAGATAACAGAATATAGAATGAAAGATATGGAGCGACGCGAAAAGAACGGTCTTAAAATAACCTGTTTATCAGAATATAAAAAAACTACTGATCTATCTATATAAACACGATCATATTTTTCAATGGATCCTCCCACGGAATATCGTTAGAGAGATGTTTCAAAATATAAAAACGTAAGATTAAAAACAGAGAATGTGACATCCGCCGATAAGAAGTATACGTTTATTTCAAATGTTGACAAAAATAGAATAGACTTTTATATTTTAATCCCAGTCATATGTATTTCATAGTCATGGCATTCAACAAAAATAGCAAAGCCTGATACTAATACATATTTATAGCATAATCTAATCTATATTTATGTGTAAATCTTGAATTAAGTTGAGTATAGCCTCGGAAGCTGATGTACTTTGCTCTATTCAGTTCATTGCAATACGTCAATGATACGTCACATGGCACACGTCATGATAATCCTCAGCGCGCGATCTCCATGGTCACACCGTGATGTCTAAGATATCACCTGTAACGTATTACAAAACACACTGGATCAGATAAAGTATTTAAAAAATGTCAAGACAAATGTTCCACTCAAGGTTTCAAGTATATTTAGAGAAAAAGATTGTTTTGGTACTGGGGTGGCTTTGTGTTGAATTCGTGGAAAACACTGAGCTGTTGTATAATTCGAGGCTGATTTGTTATGACGGCATGAACTTTAAAGTTTGTCTTATTGCATCCTGTGCTGGTTTTGTAGATTGCCACTAGCAGCTTCCGAAGCTGTCGTGGGGGGAGGGGGGGGGGGGTCTGACAGTTAGTGTTCAAAGTGAAATAACTTGAAGTACGGTACTGAGTACAATCAAACAAACGATATTTATTTACGTCCTTGTTTTGTCCTTGTCCAAATAAACAAACAATATTTATTTACGTCCATGTTTTGTCCTTGTCCAAATAAACAAATGATATTTATTTACGTCCATGTTTTGTCATTGTCAAAATAAACAAACGATATTTATTTACATCCATTTTTTGTCCTTGTCCAAATAAACAAACGATATTTATTTACGTCCATGTTTTGTCCTTGTCCAAATAAACAAATGATATTTATTTACGTCCATGTTTTGCCATTGTCAAAAACAAATGATATTTATTTACGTCCATGTTTTGTCCTTGTCAAAATAAACAAACGATATTTATGAACGTCCATGTTTTGTCATTATCAAAATAAGCCAACGATATTTATTTACGTCAATGTTTTGTCATTGTCAAAAACAAATGATATTTATTAACGTCCATGTTTTGTCCTTGTCTAAATAAACAAACGATATTTATTTACGTCCATGTTTTGTCATTGTCAAAAACAAATGATATTTATTAACGTCCATGTTTTGTCCTTGTCTAAACAAACAAACGATATTTATTTACGTCCATGTTTTGTCATTGTCAAAAACAAATGATATTTATTTACGTCCATGTTTTGTCCTTGTCTAAATAAACAAACGATATTTATTTACGTCCTAAATATATCTAAAGATATTTATTTACGTCCATGTTTTGTCCTTGTCCAAATAAACAAAGGATATTTATTTACGTCCTAAAGATATTTTTACGTCCATGTTTTGTCCTTGTCGGTTTCGTGATTTGTTTATAACTTACGTGAACCAATCTATCACCAATTCAGAGTAAAACTCAATGTCTGGTTATTGTTGTTTTCCATTAATAGGATATTACCGACCTAACGGGGTATGTAGGTACCAGTCCAAGCAATCCCTTTCTTTGTTGGTTCCATTGGCATTCATATGTGTGGATGGGAGCTCTATAGGGTGTGTACTAAGATAATACCCATGTCTTGTCAACATATCCCTCTCATTTCGGGGGATGTCTGAACGAATCCCCCCGAGGACCGTGTGTGGTTTTGTAGCAAACAGAGGAAGAACATGGCTTTTGTGGGTGACCTACATGTCTCCCCGAAGGAATGTTTATATCTTGATTTCTCAGTTTTCGAATTTGTTCGGCGACCCATTAAAGATGTTTCAAACGAAAGATTAAACACCATTAATTACTGTGATGGTTGTATTTTAGGAATGCATATTGTTTCATGGACACAGGAGCCACAAATACACTGATCGGTGATAAAGCTTGTGTACTTAAAATCGCCATGAGGAACAAGAGCCGTAAGGCCACAGGATACTACATCTATTGTCCTGTCATCTCAGGACATACACATGCAGAGTGGGTGATCGAATCAAACGTAAAACAATTATTGACCACACGGTGTGAATCCATGTCAAGAAAACATTCCAATTGTTTTAATTGTTTGTTTGTTTGTTTGTTTGTTTGTTTGATTCATACTCAAGGGTATTTCACTTATGTATGACGACGAATTGTCCACTCCTTACTGTTCCTTACTTAAATATACGGTGAAAAAACAGGAGATAACCTTGGGAAAACCACCCCCGCGATTGCCGGTGCCACAACTGGTGGACTCGAACCCATGGACGGTACATCGAAGTAGGATTAGTAAACGGACACTATAATCACTAGGACACAGCCCCAGGCTTAAAGTGTGACCTTATTTCTTATTATACATTATGACATTCTGTACTTGTTAGCTGAACGAAATCTTTATGTTTTATTGGTAAGCGGGATAGAAAATGTTCAAAGTCACAACGGATCGTTCAAAGATATGTGGATCGATTATTGCTATTGTGTAGACTAGAGAAGATATAAGGGGGAGATAAACCGTTTATGGAACAATATATAATTAATGTGCTCTGAACTGCTCGTTTGGTCAAATAATATTCAAATGCTCTCTGTTTCAGCTCTGTTCATCTTAAGTTTGCATCGAAAGTCGTTCGTCACCCAGGGTTTGTCAAACGAGGGCGTGAAGTATCGTTTGCTCACCGCAAAACGACAATGAACCAGTTTCCATCCAGGTAAAGGTTTCGAATCATTCTCTACGGGAACCACTGACACCGGGGCATGGAAGAAAAGCCTTTTGTTATTTTAATATTACCCACAAAATTGTTTATTGTTTGGGTTATTTTGATAATCTGATTATGGCAGATATATACCTTCGTAGATATAAACGTTATTACTCTGAATATAACAATTATCGGACAAAATCATTTCACGGCAAATAAGCGCATTGTTATGTCTTAAAAAGAGAAAGCAGGTGAGGATAAGTCGACGGCTGCCAAGCGAAGGGTTGAGTAGCAATACCCACATCATAAAAAAAAAACCGTTCGAAGACATCGGCCAATCTGCAGCCTTTTTTGATGGGAAACACAAACTTATAATTGGTTTTAGTAATTACACGATGTGTCCCCAGGGACGAAAACACTTAGACAAACCGTAATTGACTTATGTCGATGGCATTTAGAAGTTTTTGGGAGATATTAATGTCGCCTCACGACAAGACAAATTTACGTTTCATACCAGATATAAAAAAATTAAGCTTTCAATAAGTAAATATTTTGTTGGCTATAAGTATAACGTAAACTATACACATAGAAAACTGTTATATAAATTTTTTAAATGTCAATATAGTTTACAAGATTCCTGTCAAATAAATATATCTCCAGATAGTGAAACAATTGTAAGTCCCAAGAAATTGTTTTTTTGTGATGTTTAAGATAAGATGGCTAATCTGTTATCAGTAAACACTATGATATCAGACTTTATTTTCAACACTACCTTACAAAGCCAGAAAATAGCGATAAGACTTCAAGTCGGGTTTGGCCCTCTGGCTAAGGACAGTTTGTTTGAAAAGTAGCAGTGCTGTCTTTACTTAGAACTGGAGTCAAAATAACTTTCCAGCATTCTGGGAACGCTTAACATCTTGGATGTGCCAGTGTCAATTATTGTTGGAATACACCGCCGTCATATATAAGTAAA
The DNA here is from genome assembly GCA_030265115.1 of Mopalia vespertina. Lineage (NCBI taxonomy): Eukaryota > Metazoa > Mollusca > Polyplacophora > Chitonida > Mopaliidae > Mopalia > Mopalia vespertina. The sequence continues at coordinate 4,687 of JAQQZZ010051003.1, read as the reverse complement.
ATACCCTTAAGCACGGCTTAAAACACCAATCAATCAATCAAGTCGGTTTCGAAACTACTCCGTGCCATAATAGCAGTTTCAGAGGCAGTTAATTGGGGAAAATCGCACTTTCTTGGCTTACGCTTTTAATTAAGGAACTGTGCTAATCGTATCCAATACAAAATAACCTGGGGATATAAAACTACTTACAGTAAACCATAAAGTGTGCTAATAAAACCCGTGAGCTGTGCAGAACAGGCTACTCACTGAGACTATGTAGACATTCGGCCGGCTTGTAAATCACATTAGTGTCGCAAAGAAAATTATAAAAGGAGTCAGAACCTGAGATGAGGAAAGTTATATTCGGTTGACCTTCTTGGTAATCTCAAGATCCCTATCGCGAAAGCTGTAGATTAACACCTCAGGGGATGCCTTACATTATTAGGTATTTGAAGACACATTTTTGAAATATATGGAAGATCACACGTTCCATGTGTAATGATCAACACATTTTAATAAATGAGGTCTATAAAACAGGGTTAAAACCATTGCGTGCAACGACAATCAACGTGATCCTACGCAACTGACTTAGCTCAGCTTTTTTTCCCTCAATAAACAAAAGACCTAATTGTTGGCTTTCACAATATTACAACACATCTACAATGCGTACTTAGGCCAGAAGGACATCCAAAATCTTCGCGGTTTTCAAGTCTAAGATATTTTGTTGAACTTCTTTTTTAAAGATTTATTTTCACAATTCTAAAATAAAGTATAACATTTTCGGTCTTCATTATTAATAACTGGTTTTTGGCAACGCACAACAACAAAATAAACTCCGATCAAATTGGGGGTTTAAAGAACTTGTGCGTCTACCAAGCAGATCAGTCTGTTTTGGTTCGCATTCAAATAAAAAATTATGTAGTTCAAAAAGTTTCAAAATCATGTCTGACTTAACAATGGAGTTGGTTCCGCCAGGACTAAGTTACTGCTAAAGCACATAACAGACTTCCGTATTTTAAAGTTATTAGCTATAAGGAAAAAGTAATGTGTCCAATATAGTCTAATAGTTACTGCTCAGATTGGAAAGGGCCACGCTTCCTTCAGGGAAGCCTGGATCGATAAAGTCCAAATCCCTGTGGCTGTTTTTCCTGATAAACAAGTTTCATAAGGTGGTAGAATATCCATAAGTGTCATGTGTAACTACCATCTGTCCTCAACACGGCCCAAGTGGCTACTGAATGACAGGTCCCCCCCGCCCAAACTAGCAATGAGGTCAATCAGTCTTCCTCAATAAAGTGTATTATGCTGAGTTAGCTTGCTCGTCCATGCATGTACGATGGTTTTACTGGTGTCTTATTTTAATTATCTTTCCTCTTATTTTTGCTTGACGTTCCGTTTAAAACCGTTTAACGCAATTTCACGTCTTCGTCATTGAGTGCAGGTGATTTTATCAGTTCAATAAGACAACGTGTAGAACTTAGCAGAGAACGACGCCACAAGAAATCCGCTCCCTATTTTCCTTACTGTACAGAGCACCTTTACAGTTGATCCCCACGCCATTTCGCAACTGTACTGTAAATCATAGGTGTTCTGAGGTGGACATATTCTGATCATTTCTGCCATGGGATTGATTGATTGGTTGATTGATTCATTGATTCATTGATTGATTGATTCATTCATTCATTCATTCATTCATTCATTCATTGATTGGCTGGATGGCTGGCTGGCTGGCTCACTCATTCACTCACATACCAATCATTCCACGTGGAGCTCAAGGGTAGGCCTACATTTCATATCTGTACTGACATATTATTTGTTTTGCTTTGTTTGATAATTAGTATTCATTAAATGCTAAGTAAAGATAGGACGACGCTTGGAACACAAGGCCTTTAGCCAGAGGGCAAGTCTTCACGAAATAAAGGATGATATGAGTTTCCAAGGTTATTGTAGCACTATCCGCATCAAATGAGGGAAACAGAAAGCCCTAAATTGAAGATAAATTACACGACGATAAATTATCTCAGTGACCGTTCTGCTTTTGGATATAACTAAGATAAACTAATATAAACACATTTATTGCACTCCAATAACCTGAGGTAATGTGTTTATAATATGGGCGGTTCTGTATCACCTCATATCTATCTGGCATGATATATGAGGATTTAACAAGCCCTTTCATCAGCCCCTGCTATCTGACCGCATCACGCACACAGCTGTGCTTCTCAGTAGACGAGTTTAAGTACAGTTTCACTGCAGTATTAGGCCATGTAAGATGTATAACTGGAAAAGAATGTACGCGGCGATTACCACTTGAACCCCATTCTATGAATCAGCAAAGGAAACAAACAATCACTAAACAACAATACGCCACGCACTCCATTTGGTTTAAACATTCATCAAACTTTAGGTAGAAGTCGGACGTTAGCAATAATATTTATCAATAAATTCACTTACATTGTCAACATTCATTGTTATCAAACGATGCATGAACGGAATAGGTATTCTGGCTATATTTAAGGCTGTAAGAAATTGTAAGATAACTAGACAATGACATGGAGCAGGCTGGCTAAACCTACAAACTTAAGGATAACAGTGCGACTTGACCTGACAAAAGTAAGATACACATAGTCTGGCAAATATAAATTTGTGACAAAGTCATTGTGAATAATCTTCGATCAAACGACATCTGCTACAAACTCCTACTAGTTGATAAAATCGGTTCCTTTTTTAAATGCAAATTTCCTTATTTTACATTGAGTGTATGGAATGTTTTTGTGACTGATCGCATTGAGTAAAGCATGTGTAAACAAGACGTTGTATTAACGTTTGTTTTATCAATATGACAGCTACAAGTTTTATTCCGATAGATTTGGTCGTTGAAATCTTTTATTCTAAAAATTAGCAGATACCAGAATATAAAATGGTTGATATACGTATTGACATAAAGGATGAGTTCTTGAGAATTGTTTTACGTAAAAAAAAAACATTACGATCAAAGAGTATCTGATTTGTTCTATACATTTAGACCATCGATCCGTTTAATATTAGACGATGGATCAAAACAACAAGTTCTCATTACGGTGCCACATAACCTTGTTAAACTGGACACGTTAACACGGTATACGCAGACAAAGACGGGAATCAATTTATCTCCACCTCCAGACGTTAAGAAAACTTTACAGCGTGACCTGGCATTGATGAGAACGAATTACCTAACGTTAACAGTCTATGAAACGTTGATGTGTGTGATAATATGACCAAGGTTAATTCGTCAACCGCAATAAGGACGTCTGGTAGAGTTTGGTTTAACCATGCAAGTTGATTTTGTTAATACAAATTCATTTCATGTGATTTTCAACAAATGCAGTAAATTGGTTAAAATAAGTAATGTGTAAATCAAACAACGCAATCGCATATATATGAATAATTTTTGTGTCTTTTAGAAAGTGAAGATTAACAGTATTTTCGTTATTTTGGGATAACACTTTTATAGTTTGAACCGATTCCAATTCAGAAAATTTTGAAGTCTGAACTGGAACCGGTTCAACCTAAGAAAGTGTTATCCCAAAATAACGAAAACACATATATATCTCCCATTGGACAGTTTGTGAAAGACGTCAAGAACCCTATATGATCAAACTGGATATTAATGTAAACGAGTTAAAGGGATGGTTAGCGTAAGAAACGAATCTAAGCATTGAATTTTGACAGACACTTTGCTGTCAAAGAATCCTAGTTTGGTATTTTTGCCATTCTTTTACAATTCTTATTCACTATCGAATGTTAGCTGGTCCATGACATCCTAAAAATACTTTGGGGGCAGACATTTTAACAATGGCGAATGGAGGTGTTTGCCGCTTGATCAATCAGCTAATTATATTGCTGCGCCGTCTACCATGCATGCACACAAAGTAGAAATACATTTCTCGACTTTTTTCTGAAGAGCCCTTCGGTGGCTCATGGCGGCGCTGACAAATATGTTTGAGAGTAACAGTTTTCAAATTTATTTTGCTAGCCTATATTGTATGGAAGTGTTGCACACATTAAAATGCTCACAAATACCCACTCATTCACTAAGCCTATACTTGTTAATAATATTGTCTATTCCTTTAAAAAAAACAATTTTCCAGTAATATTATTAACTGTAGCGGTTAACGTTTAAGATCTGTAGCCGACCAACGAGCTTAACGGATAAGATCTTTAGCCGTTCACAACGAGCGTAATGGTTACGATCAGTAGCCATTCACCACGAGTTTAACGGATAAGATCTGTAGCCGTTCGGCACGAGTTAAAAAAAGAGACTGAAGAAAATGTTCAAGAATCGATTTCATCCTCATTGAGACAGCATAGAGATTTCTGGAGCGTGACAACGCAAACCCAGTGCGAATTGACCTGCCAGTGTAACCTTAAAGCAGTCTAACCATGTTTAACCGACATGATCAATCTTTCTGAAGGCTTAATATGACTCGAATAAAGTCTGTGTACGGTAAATTAAAGCATTTTCTACCATAGTTTTGTGTATGGGGGGGGAGGCAAATTGCGATCTTCGTGTATTTGACTCAACAAATGACGGGAAACCGGTACACTTAAAGGGAAAGACAACTGTTTTACGAACTAAAGTAATTATTTTCATTACATATTTTCAAAGACAAACATCTGTATTGCACTTGCATTCTAGTAAGCATAGCCGTTAATTAGTTAATTTAAC
>JAQQZZ010050981.1:0-10082 GCA_030265115.1 Mopalia vespertina | reverse complement strand
AATCTTCGGCTTTTACAAACCAGAAATGAGAAGCAGCTCTGTGATTGGTCAGTTTAAGAAGCCAATCGACATTATAGCAGGAGTGATTGCGTTAGATCTCAATTATAGCGACAAACAAAACACGTGGAGCGCTTTTTGAGATCTGATTTGAATTAGATTGCAGATGACCAGTCAAATAAAACTTGGGTGTTTATTTATATATGAGGTTACTAAATGGACTATAAACCATAATATAATGTACTTCATCACCCTTATAATTGACCTGGCAAAGTTAATATTTTCTTTGATTCACAGGAATCTTTGCCGCCGGTTTCAACAGAAAAAAATGATTGCTTAAGTTAAACTTCACAAGAGCTAGGATATGTAAAGTTGAGAGGAAATTATATAGTTTTAGATATAGTTTTCTAAATTAATTTTTATAGTGAAGTATTACAATACAAATACTTTGCAACAATTGATTTTGTTTCATAAACAGTGATAAAAAGATATATCTAGTACATTTGGTGTAAACATTGTAACACTAAAGCGTATAGATAACATTAAAAAAAACGATCGGTCGATCATAGCGCTTGACAATGCAGTTTTCAACTTAGCCGATGGTGGTATTTTATCCGCTTTAAATAACATCCCGTATTATGCATATCAGCCGCAAAGATATTTAAAAGAGATACACATTTAGTTGGCAGGTAATTTACTGTTCAATCGACGACATTGAACGACATAGTTTGGAGGGATACTTACCTGTCAGACAAACATGGAGCAAATCAACGAGAGGGCAGCTGTACGTTTTCTGGAAAAAGGAGGGAAATGGCAGAGTCGTCAAATGTGGTTAGGTCTTTTAGGGCTGTTTTCGGGCTCTTTTCAATCTTTGCTAATAGTTTTAACTGGTAAGTATCAGGTTGTATTCCGGGCTACAGAAGCCATCAAATCATTGCAGTTGTATCATAGACTTCGCATACGATTTGACATGCATCTAAATTAGCCATCTATGTTAAGTATTTATCTATATTCGAAACATTCGTTACTTTATGTATTTAGTCGTCAATGTTCGTCATAGCATCCTACAATATCCGAGCATCCCAATATTTAACAATCTCCATTTGTTACAGGGGTAACAATGCCGAGCGGTGTCAGTTTTATGCTAATCTACAATGCATAGGTGTCCTTAATCCTGCGATGGGCCGTATTTTCAACTCGGAAAAAAGTACAATAAGGTGTTTGGATTAACAATAAAATTCTTATTAGACGCACATCGCTTCAAGTTATTCTAATGAACAGTTTAAGGATATTATATGTCATTCTCTTGTTACATACGTAAACTATAATATTCCAAATTGAATAGTCATTAACTATTGGTATTGTTCTGGCGCCCATCATTCGATAGAATGGAGCCGCCACTCAAACAAATAAACAACAACAACAGGGGTAACAAAGAGGCACTAATTTTCTAAACAGTCGTAGTTTAAACCGTTATTTATAAATGTATGTCCGATAATTTGATTAATTTTGTCGCATTTATGTAAGAGTATATATGAAAAATACATTTTGGGGTTGAGCTGGTTGAATTCCATTCATACACTTCTTTGCAACAAACTGGAAATCAAGAAAAGGCATCACACATTTTTAAACAATAATTTATCCAGATAGATAAATGGATGCACTTAAATATAGGAGCGAATAAATTAGAAGAGACTGCTAGTTAAAGGATAACGAGTGCTAGATATCACATTATTTAAAAAGACAAATCCTGTTGGATATATCGACAATGTTGCGGAGAATCTCTAATGCAACTTGTTTGAGTTTCTATAGGGGTGCTATTTTGCGCTTCTAATCTCCCTGCATTCGGCATCTTCTGTTTACTGTTGATTTTCTTAAAGTGCAGCATGTTATCAAAAGCACATACTTATTGAAAAAAGCATCCTATTCCATTTGAACTTGTTTATGTCTAGGTACCAACTATTTGTTAAAACTACATAAAGCCCCGGTCTCCCTTACTTTGAATTTCTAGGGTTCCAGCCGAACTTCGTCTGTGTGGATAATACAGATGATACAAATAGCTCTCTGGAAGTTATTTACGATAACAAATGCGATACGTTGAATACAACCCATAATACCACCGTAAGCTGCCTCAGTGGTTACATGTACGACGTCGACGAACGCCAATCCATTGTTAGTGAAGTAAGTAGATAAATACGTTTAGACAAAGTTTCCGGATTCCATTACCGGTGAAGGCAGTTGAATTTCACTAAAATTCCGAACTAACATTTTCAGAAAAAGCTCTCAACAAAATAATTTTTGTATTTGATATAAATCAGGAGAGGTGTTAAGAGTAAGAGTTTAATATATAATTCTGACGTGATAAAGTAAACATTGGTCCAATGATATAAAGGCGAAGGAGGGTATGACAATTGTTTCGCGAAATTAAAATTGAAGATACTTGTTTACCGTTTGATCAAATGGCAAGTGTCACATATCTTATTGGTGGAAAATGGAATTTCAGATACTGACATGGATTTTTCTGAAGTAATATACTTTGCATTACTGTTGTTTTTCAGTGGAATTTAATATGTAATAAGGCCTATGTTTCCCAGGCAACCCAGGTGGTGTTCACTATAGGCATGTTTGTAGGGTCCCTCTTTGCTCCAGCCGTATCGGACAAGTTTGGAAGAAAGCGAGTATATCTAAGTCTTCGTGTACTAGACTCAATCAGTGCTTTCAGCATACCCTTATCCCCGAATATCTACTATTTTATGGCAGGTAGATTCTTTACTGGGGCTTTTGGAACGGTAAGGTTTTCTTCTGATTTATATTTTACACGTTTTGGTACATAACACGTTTGTAATTAATTTACTTAAAGCGATGCTCCTTGCTGCAATAATCCCTGTATCACGTAAAAGGTTACCATTAAACATATTCAAACAGGATATCGACTTGTCGTTTCTTCATCTTATAAAATCGCATGAGGGTTACTACTAATGATAGCTGATATTTTGGGCCTGGCCTACCCTATTCATGATATCACGCGACTTACACTAATGTGTGTTTCGGTTTAATAACATGTGTGAACTGTCAAAGGTAAACCGTACTTTAAACAGTCGACTATGTAGGTTTCGTGACGTAGGCCCCCTAATGTGACAAGAAAGACATTTGATTGGTCAATATTTGTGAAGCTCTTCTGTTTAGTGATTAAAGTAGCAAGATATGGCGGCGTGGATGAATTTGACTGTAGTTTAAGCAATACCCAATCTTTAAGATTCAATTATAAAATGGATATAGCTTGATTTGACAATTAGAGAGCATAGTTCAACATACTAAATGAAGCCCGTTTTACCTATATGCATTTAATTGACGAAAGGATCATCGCTTTAAATATAACTAATCTCAAGATAAAATTAAAATGAAGGGATACTTAACTTAATTGTACATTAAACAAGTGCATTTCTTAAACTGATTTCTAGTATTGTAATTCAATACATTTGTCGACCATCGAGTATATGCGTGAATCGGACGATGTGGCTCCGGTAATCGCGGGAGTGCTTTTTACGAGTGATCTTTACGGATTTCCGCCATATTTAAGCGAGGGAATGTGTGAAATCGACAATTCTTCGTCATATAAGTGAAATGCCCTTGCATACGACGTTAGACCACAATCAAACACAGAACATAGAAACAATATAGTTGAAATTAAGAAAGGCTGAGACAATACCTGATGATATTTGTTTGAAGTTAAACCTGAAGAATAAGATACATGTGTACCTTAGTTAGTTATTTGTTTTATGTCTAAAAGTTTTGTAAAAAAAGACCCCAGAATAATGAATTGATTACAATGAAGACAATGAAGGATTTGCGGACATTGCACGGTCTCCTAAAGAGCACGCAAGGGTCTACAGCTCCCAAGATAGACATAGGCGACACATCAATGACACGAACCATAATAACTACTTGACTCATTTTAGGGAAGTTGTGTCGTGGTTTTTGCATTCATGATGGAAAACATCTCTGCAAGGTTGAGGACATTTGCGACAGTTCTAAGTTGTATCGCATGGTCTTTCCCTTTATGTATCGAGGCAGGAGCTACCTACTTGATGAGACATCTGTCGTGGAGGATCAACGAAGCCGTCATGTCCATACCAACCCTTACTTTCGTTCTGCAAGTTTTGTAAGCTTTTACTGTTTAATTTTTGTTTATAAAAACGTGCCTACAAAACAACGCGTAATAGTTTGAATGATAGTTTGAATCGTGGTAAACTAAATAGATTTATCGACGTGAATTACAGGATTTCCTTTGTTGGTTAAGATCTAATGTCATGCCTTGTACATCGTCTACACGTTAGACTGTCCATATCCTTGACGTTTATGAAACAAATCACGACATAAAAATAAGCACAATTTGGTAATCAAGATCTCGGAAGATTTGTTTTTAGCCCTTGAAATGATCCATATATAGGACAAAATAGATATAGTGAGACTGGCACCCAAATACAGATTAATTGTCTGATTGCTACGATTTGTTGTAGTTTGTTCAGAAATAATGATTGGAACCATCATTACAAAATTTAAAGTGAACACAAAGAAGCTACAATTTATATATTCTGGCAGAATTGTTAGTTTTTAGATATTTTTTCTCAAATTTGGATAACTCACTAACATAAAGTTGGAATTAACATTTAACATTTCCGGATAAAAACTATCAGGTATCATTACCCACGGAATTCGGAACAATTTTGCAAATATCTCGTGGTCCAATGGGCTAATATGTTGTTGTGTTTTCAAACAGTTTCCTAAAGGAGTCAATACGGTGGCTATATGCCAATAATAAAAAGGCGGAAGCATTAGCTCTTTTGCAAAGTGCGATGAGAATGAACGGCATTAAAAGTGAAGAAATACAGGATTCCACAGAACTTATACAAATACAGCCGGAAAAAGGAACTTCTGTTGAAAAGTACTCAAAAGCAGATATTTGCATTAAAGGGAGACAAATCGAGAAAGAAAAGATATCAATTCTGGACATTTTGCGAAACAGTGCAACACGAGGCATTTCAATCAAGATGAGTTTTGCCTGGTGCGTTAATATTTTCTGCATTTTACTGAAAGCTTACAAATATTAGTAATTAGACTCCGTACACAGTGTAATAAAGTCTACAAGACGACTAAATTGTGAGAGCATTTCTTAAAAAATGAAAGAGATTTGAAGAATACAGTAATAAACTGTCACAAACAAGTAAAATAACAAAAAATTACTATGTAGAAAAGCAAACGCAGAACATAAGCAAAAAAATGTATCTATTGAAAAAGATTATATTTCCAATTCGACTCAACATTTACATAGCAATAGTCAGGTTTGATATTGTAAACAATTATATAGAAAAACACAGAGGTTCATTGCAAAATATAATCGTTTTTATATTTATGACCAGGTTTGTAAATTCCTTGGTGTATTACGCTATATTCTTTATGTCGGATTCCTTCACTGGAGACCGTCATCTCAACTTCTTTCTGAGTGGACTGGTGGAAATACCAGCTGCCTTCCTCGTGTACGGCCTTCTGAAGTGGTAAGTAAACAACCAAATTACGGCAAATGCTCATTCATATATAAAGCTGCCTTGTTTAAAATATGATATTTCAGTTTTGAGGAGTTCAGTGTTAAAATAATGTTGACTAGAGGATTAATATAGTTAAACTTTGATTTTGTAACAATTATAGGAGATGTCATTTGGTCAATCAGAAAATCTGTTTGTTAATTAAGGTTTATTTTAATCCCACGGTTACTTGACGTTTTTCGTATGTCTTTGTCTCAGTTTTTGTTGCAAGTGTTTTCGAGGTCTGTTTTCTAAATCAATGAGGCTGGTACGCCGTCATATGAGTGAAATAACATTTAGGTCGGTGTTAAACCCCAGCTAAAGACATACTTTAAGTATCCAGGTGGAAAACCAGTTGGAAACCTCGTAAAAGATCTTTATTATTGTCAGTCTGTAGAACTCGTGTGTACTCGGCTGGATGTTCAAAAAGAGAAAGTGGCTCGTCGTGATTTGAAATGGATCATATAAAAAGTGGTGTCAGCACTGAATCATTTCTAATGGATCTTTCCCATTGTCAGTATGTAGAATTCGTGTGTACTCGGCTGGATGTGCAAAAACAGAGAAAGTGGCCTCCCTCGTGATTTAAACTTCATCACGGAAAAAGTGGTTTCAGCACTGATTCATTTCGAATATAAAATGAAAATAACACACATGCAAAACTGTGAATAGACACACGTAACCTTGCTACATTTACTGACAAATTGCCGATTGCGTTAGTTTTTTGTTTAGTGAACTAACAGTAGACGCGTTAACCTTAAACGCAATACCTCGACTGATGAAATTCCTTTATCCCATAACATTAGAATTCGATAAAATTTGTATACGCCTGGGATTTACTAGGCTAATCAAATCTGAGCCATGGGTCTAACAAAAATTGAAGATGCCATTACAATATTTACAGAGGTACGACCCTTGTCCCACAACACACTGATTGAGATATGTATCGATGCGTATCTTTTTGGAAGAAAAAGATAAAGATAAATGCAGGGGTGTTGCGTTAAGAGGTTACGACGACAGAGTGACGTCCCTTTGCAAAATGACGGTGCCACTTTATGGCATATTGATGTTGTTTTTCTGGAAAATATAGCCTTAAAATTATAACTTTTGCAAAAAATAATATTTTAATCTATGGGAAAGGGAAATCCATATGATTGTATTAACGTTTATGCGTCAATTTGCAATATTCCTTATACCGTCCATATAAAAAATCGTGGATTGGTCCTCCCTTGCCGTAAACCGATAACGTTGTTGCTCTAAAGGACTTGACTCTGTTGTCAAAACTTCATAACTGGAAAACCCCGTATTACAATCCTGTCATCAGCAATGTTACTTAAATTGAATTTTTGAACATTTGAACATTTTAACAAACTTGTTTCTGTTTTTTCTTCAGGTCTAGTCGCAGGAAACTGCTAATGGGGATTCATGGCCTTTGTTCTGTGGCTTTATTGATAGGTGGTATATTGATGGCCACATTGAGTAAGCCTTTAATATTACATCGATTGTTAAAATATTTTACTTTTTTAAGAAGACATTGGATATTACAATGATTGCTTAAATATATTATTTTTATTGTAATACATGATAGGTTGTGGTCTTCAATATACGGCATCGATTTTTTATTTTAACTTACCCGTTTTTTCCGAGTGGTTTACTTTGTAGTTTATGGTGATTGTGGAACGTGTGTGTACATGTGTTATGATAAAAGAACTGATTGCGTCATGGCTCACGCTCCATTGTGCGACATTACTGTTATTACACAGATTCAACAGCATTCATGCAAAGTCTTATTTTATATATTATTATATAGTATGTATTTGTTTTCAACTTTCAGAGGACAGAATGAAATATATTATAATGATGATTGTGACGATTATTGGAAAATTTGCCATTACTGTAACATTCACTTCTCTTTTTGTCTACACATCCGAGGTCTTTCCAACTAACTTTAGGTAAGGTACCCTTTAAAGCAGTTCAACCCCTTTTCACACACTCACCCCTATATCCCGGAGTCCTGTCGCGCCTCAGGTGGAAGGAGGGTGCGGGGGATAAGATACCCATACTCACCCCGCCCGTTGTGACCGGGCAACACTGGGAATTGCAGAAGGCGGTGACTCATGGGTAAATTAAGTGAGAAGCCAAAATATATATTTGAAGTTCCCTATTTAATGATATCACTCATGGAATCCTCGTTACCTACTTCTTTTGGATACCACTGAGGAGGTTACGCACTTTGTGGCTGTTGAGAGACATGAGTGGGAAAACATTTCAGTTTTATTTTGGAAAAAACGAAAAGTTAATGAAATTGATATTAACGAAAAAGTGAAATAATTCTTGCCATAAATCTTATATCTAGTTAAGCCGAGAGTAAGCCTGCGTAAAAAATACCCACGTTAGCTTTAAAACGGACCCTTACAGCATCGGCAGGAACTTTAAAAACGTAACTAAAATGCCGTCTGGTGGCACTCTGGTGGAATGTACTAGAAAGCGACAAGCGGTAAATTTACTTAAATTAAATGAAATGTGATAGTTGCCTGTAGCATTTAAATCTCATAGATTTCTAAACAGCAGTATGTGGATTAGTCGAGACAGGAAGAGATCTGCGCTGACCTTGGTAATTAAAGCATAACTAATGTTACCATAATGAACCTTATGTAATTAATTACTTTTGATTCTACTACAGTGCTAGACCACATCTACCTTAGTCCTTACAGGATGAAGGTAGATACTTTCATCCCCAACCCAATAAGGTGCTTCCAGTGTCAGAAGTTCGGACACAGAAATACATCGTGTAGTGGTGTTTTGTTGCGCTTTCGTTGCTCTGAAGAGGGCCATGAAGGCTTCGACTGCAACAACAAAATTAAATATTGTATCTGCAATGAGGCCCACATGGCCTCCTCCAAAGTATTTAGTTATTTCATCAAAGAAAATTGAACCCAAGTGATTAAGTCGAAATAGAACATTAGTTATATCAAGGCTCGCCGCCTTGCTTCTATTGTTCAAGGGTTATCCCAGTCCTACGCTAATGTCACGAAGAAAGCAGACTCCTTACATGGCCAAATGAGGATGAAAGCCCCTTCCAAGGCCACAAGGAGTGCTGTTCAAAATGTCCAGTTTGAAAAGTTAATTAATGTGTATAATGTAGAGAGGACTAGTCGTCTCTCTCCTTAACCATCAACAGACAGATCCCTCGAGTCGGAGACGGTTGCTCTCGCAAACTGCTTCGACGCCTGGAGGTAGACATAGGGCCCAGTGGCGAGCACCCTCGCTTAAAAGCCGACAGAAAAAACAGTACTGATGGCTCGCCAAAAGACAAAACTCGACATTGATCATAGAAAAAGATCCTTCGAGTCGGAGACGGTTGCTCTCGCAAACCGCTTCGACGCCTTTGAATGAATGGAGGTAAACATAGAGTCTCCTCCTTCTACATCTCGCCCAAATTCTGCCTACACAAGGGCGGCCCATTGGCGAGCACCCTCACTTAAAAACCAACAAAACACATAGTGCTGATGACTCGCCAAAACGAAAAACTCGACATTGATTTTTATGAATGATTATAAATAACTATTATTGGCATTTGTCGAAAAAAGTTTTACAGATATTTCTCCATCTAAAGTTTTCAACTGAAATGAACATATTTGATATTTAACACATTTAAGGATTTTGACTCTTGTGTCTGTCCTATTCAGCTCATTTCGTTCACAAGCAATTGCTACTGTAATATTTGCTAGTTTTAGATCCACAATGAAACGTTTAATATGTTGACACTTGTGTGTGACCTTTTCGGCTGGTTTGTTTCTCTTTGTGATATCTAGTGCCGATGTGCTATTTTAGTTTTTTTTAAAATAAATTGAAAGAAAAAACATAATAATAATATAGCGTAGCTGAAATACTTCTGAACGCGGCGTAAAACAATAATCAATTAATCCATAATTCCTATGCAGTAGTTCTGCGAAGTGAGTTAAACGGATATCCCCCCAACCTGGAAGCTGCACCCGGTTACATCTGTTTGCTTAATTCGACAATGCGTCAATCAATTTCATGTTGCTCACAGAGCTAAGGATCAACACGAAGGCAATCTATTTGTGATATATGCAGTGCGGAGTGTGAGTGCGGAGTGTCACGCCGTCATACGAGCGTGAAATTACCTTTAGTTCAACAAATAGAATCAGTTCTTGACATAACAACATTTTATATTAAATAATCGAAAATAAAAGTGATTTTTAATATCATAGAATGTATTACTGATTATGTTGTTGTCGATAATTTCCCTTGCATTACCCAAAATTCTCAAAACATTCATCAATATATATATATATATTTTTTTCATTTAACGTACAAACGTGTTTTTCTTTTAATTTATTGTCAGTACCATTACAAGAACAATTTTATTTGATATAATCTAGCCAATTCCCCCCCCCTCACCCCCCCCCCCCCCCGCCCCCAAATCATTTTCTCGTCGTTTGATTGAATTTAAACCATTTCCATGTAGCCCTTGTGAAGGCA
>JAQQZZ010050959.1:0-10083 GCA_030265115.1 Mopalia vespertina | reverse complement strand
TAATCGTCAACAGGCAACGAAGACCACTCACTTACACCATGTTGGTGGAATGGCTTCGGTGGTCATTTTATCTCAAACTGAAATGAGATTTAAAGATTTTGGACCAATACACAAAGATGATGTTATCCATATAAAATTCTTAAAACAAAACAAAAGCAGGATATATCAGCTGGGTATAACTTTAAACTCATTGAGAATTTGTAAAACATGTCAAATGATTAACAAATTAAAGGTAGTTCATTTCGACATTAGCAAATTAGACACGTTTTGATACCAAGTTTTAACTTTGGATTTAGTTTATGCGTACGATATGCTTCTTTTGGGGATATCTTTTGTCAATAATGCTGGTGTTTGAAGACTAAGTAATTTTACACATGGTTTAAAACATTGTTTTTTTTAAAACGGATGGTAGAACAGGAATTTATATTATATACGTCACCGCCATGTTCGTGCTTGTATGTCACACTTTCCTCTTCAAAATTTTCATCGTTGTCTTGAATAAATCTTTCAGAATTAAACATATAGTCAGCATTATAGACAGAACATACAAATGTGTATAGATTCATAAGATCACTTAAGATATATTTTAGAATAAGTTGGTTTATAACTGAGGATATAGCATATATCATACTCTAAGTATATATAAATTCCTGTTCTACCATCCGTTTTAAAAAAACAAGGATATCCAAGTCCGAAGTTAAATCAAGGTTTCAAAGATTCCAAACAATTTGTATTTTTGCTTAATATCAATACTTGCAATAAGTCAAATGTATTCTCTTTCCCTTTCATCACAATATCCCAGTTCTTTTGCTATCAGGGTCAATCTTGGTTACCAGCAAAGACAGGAACATTTTGTTTCATTCGTGTATTGATATTAATCGTATCTTTTATAGATTTATCATCTGATCTTTCGTGTAGTTCCAGTTATCGGAGCTGTGTATAGCTATGGTAAAACAGATGTATGATAAAAGCATATAAGGTCTATAGCTGACCACATTAATTTATTTTATTCCAACTGTTTTCTCTCGTTGTGAACGACTGTGTAAATAGCTATAGATCAGTAGCCACTAAATGGTGTTTACTTAATTATATTGTCTGCATGGTATTCAGATCTCTACCTCTGTATACTTAATGCATCTGGCTGGACGCTATAAATTAATTCATTAGACTGGCTGTCGATATATAACGGGTTTGTACTCTGTTTTAAAAGGCTTAATCTGGTTTGGAAATACAAAAAATTGTACTAACTCTTTGCGGTAAAGCTCAGCTGACAACGAAGCAAGGCTTCGTGTTTTATATGTATATATTTTTGTTGTTTTTTTCAACCACGCCGGAATTTGTCAGTCAGACAACTTGGAAAAGCCAAGTGTAGATGGAGATATATTTCTTGGCACCGATATGGTTTGTTAAATATATGCTGTTTATTTTTCACGATTTTTCTTATATTAGTAACGGAGAATCGAAAAACTTTACCCGGGAAAATCACAATACTGTGGTATGCACACTGATTATTGTCCAAATGCTCTTATTACAAGTTCGTTGGCTGTTGGGGATCTCTGGAAATGTCGTTTTGTTGGACTAGCCATACACTATTCTTGGTTAGCAGTGTTCAGCTGGAAGCACGTAGCTGGCTACCACATGTACGTATCGTTTGTCTATCCCTTTAGGAAGAGCTCGAATCCCCTGATCACCTTCATCAGGTATGCTCTGTACGCTTTCGGAATCCCGCTTGTAATTGTCGCCGGTTACACAACTATCCATCTATTTATGTCAGACAAGGATCACATTGGCTATGGTGACGATGTGTGTTTCTTATCGAGTCCGCTAGATATTGGTGTGGCATTCGTTTTACCAGTTTCCATTGTCATATTTTCAAACGCCTTTTTCTTCGGTCGAGTTCTTCAAGTCATTCGGAAAATGTCAGCCTTCGAGAAGCATTCAAACCGATCAAACACAAACCACAGCATCCTCTTCATCAAAATGTCTGTTGTTTTGGGCTTCACGTGGATTGTTGGCTTTCTGGCTAACGTGGAAGGCAGTCACGTCATGTGGTATATCTTTGCTGTTCTCAACGCAGGCATTGGCGTGTTCCTCTTTATTGGTCAGGTGTGGAACAATCAAATTCTTAGACGTCTCTGTCGGTCTGCTGATTTGAAACGTAAGACAGATTCAAAAACTTCTCTCAGCAAAATCAACTCGGATTCTTAAAGCAACAGCTCTTAGATATAGACGTTCTTTTCCTGGAAGCTGTGTCCGAACAGTTTCATTTGTATCGAAATGCTGTTTCTGGGTCTCGGTGTCTTATTTGTGTCTTTATGTGCGTTATTCGTTGTAACCGTGTATTTGACAAGCTTGCATAAGCAAATTTTTCTCTCTTCATTTATTCAAAATATATATAAAACATGGCTTAGAAATATTAACATCTGTCGGAGTTTTCTTTGCTTGCTGTAGAAGGACATGCCATGTGGATATGATACCGGTGTATGTACTGTTCTTTGTTGTGTCTGTGCTGTTTTCGATGTTCATTTTCCGTGTGGTATTATGACTCCGCTTAAGCTACATGTAATATTCCTATTTCACACGGCATTTATATGATTGAAATATCCATGGGGACGCCAGCAACCACTAATTAATCAGTGAATTTAATGTCCTTTTTTTGACTTCGTCGGGTAATCTTTCTGTATATATTTGCACTCAAAGTAGTTCACTACTTTATTGAGTGAAATATCCTTAAACACGGCGTAAAACACCAATCAATCAACTTTATATGTTTGTTCTTTCTTCGTCTTGTTCTCATTCTTTTTATATTGACACTTGAACTAGTCCACTACTATATTGTGTTCCGTGTAAACTGTCGTTGGTACACCGTCGTTGTTTGATTGAAATATCCTTGAGTAGGCGTTTAACACTGATCAATAAACTTAATATGTTTGTTCTTTCTTCGTCTGGTTCTCGTTCTGTAAATATTTACACTCAAAGTTGTCCACTACTTTGTTGTGTTTCGTGTTAACTGTCGTTGATACACCGCCGTTATTATGAGTAAGATGTAATTGAGCACGGTGTAAATCATCAATCAATGAACGCAATATGTTTGTACTTCTTTTGTATTCTTCTCATTCTGTTTATATTTACTTTAAAGATATAGACCCCTTGTTTCTATGCTCATAACATCCAACATTTGTTTTGGCGAAAAAGGCTGCTGTTCACTATATCTAATCACATGCCTGTATCAGTTGTTTCTAGGCAATTACGTCAGGGCCATGGCGACAAAATGAAATATGTAGAAGCCGAAACTGTGAAACAATAAATTTGTACGGCTTTGGGTCTTGTGGAGTTGCGATCTTTTCAAAACCAAACCTTGTATCAAATAGCTATAAAGGGAAAAGATGCTGTAGTTTGCGGTCCAACGAGAAGGGGCAAACATCACATGTTTACAATTAAACAAAACCCTAAAACAACAGAATATAAATACATATATGAACATATTACACGTGCCAGACATTGTTTTGATATTGATACCATCATGTGAGTGTTTCTTAGTTGGTCTTTTTTTACAAACATCATCGTGAGTTATGTTTTATTTCCCTCAGCTAATATAGTATTCGATTGTTTGATTGCTATTGTCCCTTACTTCACTTCAAGCGTTATTACTACTCATTTTGGTCTCTAAAAAACTATCCAGCTCAGAGGGATAAGGACCAGTCATGAACAACATTGGTCCGCTAGAATGAGAAGGTCCGTCTACTGTTAAAGTTCTCTCGAGGAGCCGATCATTTTTAAAAAACAATGGAAAGTTCCAAGCGGCTCGCTGTCATTATTATTCCTCATGTAAAGCGACACTAATTCATCTAGCATCTTACACATTGCTGGCGAATCGATTCTTGACAAAGGAATCGACAAATAAGACAATTGGCCTTCCCAAATAGAGAATCAAATGAATTATCTCTTTCGTCATTTTTTTTACACTTAAGAACTGGCATAAGAATGAAGATGTATGCTGTGTGAATAGTGCGAGTAGTTATACACCATTCTCAAGGGACTACTTTTAATGACTGTACGAAGAAAAGAATAGACAGACCAAATATGGATATCAAGTGAATCATAAGCATGTTCTTATTAACAGCAACAATGGAAAGTGCAGATCAGTTGTCGTAGTTCCATATCTAAATTCCAAACTTCACTTTGCCGTTTTCTTCCAAAGCCAAAATCAAACGTATTAAAAAGATAACAGAAAAAATTAGAACAGTCTTAACAAATGATAGCCATCTGAATCCTGTAGCACAAAGGGTTAAATGATGTATCAACGTCTAGAAGAATAGAAACATTTGACTGGCTCCATTACAACTTCAAGAATGAAAAACATTACAAAACACATAACAAATAGATTTGAAAACAAGATACATTGTAATCAAGTACTGAATATTAAAAGATTAACAATTTTGTGAAGAACTCGAGACAAAGAACAGTAAAAGCGGCGAACCGCTTTTGAAGTGCTTACATTTTTAATGTATGGTTATGAGGAATTTCGCACCTGTTGATAAATACCGAGAATACAGTAATAAATGGACTGACTACAAGTTACTCAGTCTGCGGTTCGTCATCAAAGACAGTATAAGATTTTGATTTCTGGAATTGTCTCAATGAATTCAAACCAAGACAAAAGCAATCAGATTGTTTGACAATACTACCACCATCGTCCACACCACACCCTTACTCCACACACACACACACACCTTACCGGAATAATCCTTACCACACTTGACAGGGTGCAAAATAAAAATAGTTAGTGTAATTAATTTGTAACTGCGCATTATCTAGCTATACAGCCCTCATACAGAAACATGCACCAGATAATCCGTCGCTGCTGTGAAGCTAATTTGCATAACTTATGTTAAAAATTTAATAATGTCGTGCTACGTTGCACATTTTCATATATGGAATAATTTTTTATGTAAGTATTAAAAAGCTGACAAGCAACCATGATACAGCCCAGACAACACAAAAATACAATAAAAATTCTTATTCATTGTAAAAGTTGCATAATTTCGTGAAGGCTTTTCTGTGTTGCACTTCTACTTGTATAGAAGCACGTTGTTACATGTATGAAAGTTTTATAATCTTAAGTTGAAAAGCTACAAGATACAGCCTGTGCAAGCTTCCCGGACGGACAGAAAAGGTAAAACCTAAACTCCCCTCACCCCTTTAACAGGACAAAACTTCATATATTTGTTAATCATTTTAAACCATGCCTATGTTTAAAACTTACCTTACCAAAGATATTTGGTGGTTCACCGTAAGAGAATATAGTCTGACGTACAGCGCTGTTGCCCCAATTCCAGCGAAGGTTCACAAGCTTTATTTTCAACTGTTTTTTATAAACCAGCTTTACATCTGTAAACATATTATCGCGAACTTCCGGTTATCAGTTGAAAGTGTTGTACATCCGTGTCAACAATTCACCGTTGAGGATACTGTGTACCGTGTATATTCACTTTGTCCAAAATATGTAGTAACTAGCAAATCGTATCTGATTTGGACATTCGGGATGGAAGAAGTTAACAAAAGCATTCAACGATAACAAGATTTACGAGAAATCGCTCATTTCCATTGGTGAATTTGGTCGTCACTTATTGATGAGACCAAAATTGATGTAACGAGAGAATAAGTCGTAGTCGCAAGAAAATAAGTCTAACTTGCAAGTAACGAGTTATCAGAGATAGATTTGTACTATAGGTTTAAGTTTCTATACCTAAAATTCTTGCATGTGGGCATAGGTCGCTAAACTTGCAATACCTATGCGCGTAGTCACATGACCCATGGAATCGTCAATGTTAAAAAGTCTACAGACTGTAAAACAGTCTCAGATCAAACATAAGGGAAAAAACCTGTAACAGTTATTTTGCACGATAACAAAACCTTGTTAATTCAATTCAGTACAATACAAATAGCAATTAGTGTAAATATATTTTATTATTTGGATTAGTAGTATTTTTGTTTACATCTTGGGTAATTTGTGTAGATTTTGAACTCCCTTTCCGCTTTAGCGGACGTTCCGGGCGGCGTTGTGAAATACTTATCATCTACTCAATATATGTCAGGATTTTTTCAAATGTAAACACTTAATTGAAAACAGTAGCGATCATATCTTTTCAATTATACTAATTATTAGCAAGATGATAATTACAGTTTACTTGTTTATGAATACATATAAATTGACATCCTTGTGCCAGTGTCATTACATTCTAGAAATATATGAAATATAAAGCACACGTGGGAGAGATTTTCATTCGAAATGGACACGATGGTTGTTCTTCTGGTTTGGACTTTGTTGGTATTATCGTCAATAAGCGGAGAAAAAACAAAAGAAGGTGAGTTTTGTTTTATTTGAATTGCAACTAAGTCTCATCTTTATTTGATTAGTTTGATTGATGTCGACCCTTACTTCGCTTACACTTGGCATTTTGACTATTGCTGTTTATTTAAACTGCAGATCATCGGTGCGTTCGAGACTGTTTTAGCGGGAATCAGTTGACGACTTTCTCTCCAGCCTACTTTTAGGAAATCAGTTGACGAGTTTTTTCCCAGCCCACTTTTTGCGGGAATCAGTTGACGAGTTTCTCTCCAGCCTACTTTTAGCGGGAATCAGTTGACGAGTTTCTCCCCAGCCCACTTTTTGCGGGAATCAGTTGACGAGTTTCTCTCCAGCCTACTTTTAGCGGGAATCAGTTGACAAGTTTCTCCCCAGCCTACTTTTAGCGGGAATCAGTTGACGAGTTTCTCCTCAGTCCACTTTTAGCGGGAATCAGCTGACGAGTTTCTCCCCAGTCCACTTTGAGCCGGAATCAGTTGACGAGTTTCTCCCCAGTCCACTTTAAGCCGGAATCAGTTGACGAGTTTCTCCCCAGCCCACTTTTAGCTGGGATCAGTTGACGAGTTTCTCCCCAGCCTACTTTTAGCGGGAATCAGTTGACGAGTTTCTCCTCAGCCCACTTTTAGCAGGAATCAGTTGACGAGTTTCTACCCAGCCCACTTTCAGCGGGAATCAGTTGACGAGTTTCTATCCAGCCCACTTTTAGCGGGAATCAGTTGACGAGTTTCGATTGAAGTTAAATGCTGACTACTCGATGACAATTTTAGAATAATGAAAACAACCGCAGTCAGGAGTGAAAATGTTCACTCAACAAATGCATCGTAACCAAGCGTCTTGCAGACTATTTGCATTTATAGGGTTATATGAGAAGTATGACTATAAGTATCCGATTTAATGATTAATATGAACAACAAAATACGTTATACAATAATACATAAGTACTTATACAAAACGGTTTGATTCTGTAATCTTGATCTGGTCATAAAACAGCATCAGTTAACTCAGCTCAGTGGGTGGCCTGTTCACAATGCTATTTTGTAAAATACACTATCCGAGCGTATAATCAAGAAGAGGCTATAGACCAGCATCACCCCTTAGCTATTTTATTAACTGTTTGTGCTCATGGTTGTTTCAGAATGGACTGCTGCAATCGATGAGCTGTTTAACGACATGGCAAAGGATGTAAACGCCGGGGATCTAGAGGCCGTAGAGAAACTTATGTTCGATGATATTCACCGTTTCCCACCAGGAAAACCAGAGGAAGACGGTGCGACTGGTATGTTATTATCATATTCATTTCGTTTTGTTATTTCACACCGTTTTCAAGATCATTCGTGGTTTGTTTGTTAACATGAATGAGGTTTAACGTTGTACTTAAGGTTGTTTCGCTCATATTACAGCCCAATAAATGACACAAATTACTCTCGATGTCACTGACATCACACAAACACAAGACCGGACAATCACAGAACACAATACATGACAAACAAATCGGCGTCGTGTTGACATTTAGCTCCAAGAACACCAGGGAAACAGGAAACTCCCTCCCGATCACTCATGGATGCACGCTGAGAAAAAAACCAGCGACTTAAATCACTATAGTACAAGCGCTATTTAGTTTTCACCCACAAATTGTGCTAAATAGTCAAGAATAAATTAATATCAACTCGATGAGATCATATCGCCATTTTCAAAAGGATGTACACGGGTCATCCGGCCCGCGGCCGTGGCATAGTAGTCAGCGTGGGCATTTACTAATCCTACTTCAATGTACCTTTTCATGGGATCGTGTCCGTGTGTCGAGCATTAGGTACATGTATATGAGCGAATCACACGATGTGGCTCCGGCAATCGTGGCAGTTTTTTTTTTACGAGGTGTCCTCTCGGTGTTTCACCGCTATTAGGCAGGGAACAGTATGGAGTGGACAGTCCGTCGTCATATACGTGAAATACCCTTGAGAACGACGTTTAACCCCACTCGATCAAACAAACACGAGTCATCCCATGGGTGGCATTAGACATACGTTGTACATCCAACGGTAGCACCGGGCTACAACTAAAGTTTTTCCAAACATAGAATTGTGATGTCTAGGAACTCTGTGATATGGTAATATGTCCGGTACACTTATCATGTAGCAAACAAGCACACAGG
Source organism: Mopalia vespertina (assembly GCA_030265115.1). Taxonomy (NCBI): domain Eukaryota; kingdom Metazoa; phylum Mollusca; class Polyplacophora; order Chitonida; family Mopaliidae; genus Mopalia; species Mopalia vespertina. The sequence continues at coordinate 1,561 of JAQQZZ010050959.1, read as the reverse complement.
CAACTCTCTATGAAACATCAGAAGAATTAGCGTTGAAGCGCAGTGGTTGACAAGAGCAGACACTCTGTTTTGGAGGTTAGTGCTGCTCATCAAGTAAGACTGAGAATAAATTACCTGCCAAAGTACCCTATGCCACTTAAGCCTGAATTAAAAGCAGAATTAAAACGATTGACGAATAATAAAAAAGTTCGTCAGTGACATGTTCAACTGGCTAAAGCTTGTCAAGGGCTGTCTACAGTTGCTATAAATCGTAAGCGAAGAAAAAATAAAACTTAAGGACGAAAAACCCTATGCATTGACCCAAAGCTACTGAACATTACTTTGAAGCGAAACCGCTTCTCAGCTTAAAATATTATCTCAAGCAAGAGCAATCAGTGAAGTTGATACTTTCTGGTACATTCAGTTTATTGGCCATCATTCTGTACACCGTAGCGACGATATGGATGGAAAGGATACGGTTGGTGTATCAACTGCCTCGTAATGAATCACAAGATGGTGTTTGTGTTGTATATGATACTGTATTAATGATGTTTCGTGATACAGATGCTGACAAAACGGCTGAATCAGACCATTATAGGAGCATTTTAGAATCTTTTAAAAGGAATCCAAAAAAGAAAAATTAGCCTTGTAATATAAGTTAAGGTCTTGGTCGATTTTCAGATCACCCGTTTCTTATGCAGAAGAATATAAATCTGTACCATATATATTTTTGGAAAGTTTGGATACTCGGGATTATATATATGTGATTGTGGTGAAAATCCAATTAATATTTCTAAAGATATTGCAAAATTAGATAATGTCAACAGAAAAAAATAGACTGTTTTTTTCATGGTTAAATTCTCGCAGTGCAATAACGATAAGACTAGTTGACGGAGTAGAATAGTCCTTGAACTAGTAAACGGTGCCTCTTTTTTTTTTTTTTTAATTTTGGATTAGAACGATCCCAGTATATTTGTTTGTCTACCTTACCTTGGAAAGTCTTATAAACATGAGAAAACAGAACAACTTTCAGAAAACATTAAACAAAAATTAGGCACCGTTTACTGGGTCGCATTGTTGAAATACGCCTTTGAAAATGTAGTCAGCTTAAAACTTAAGTGCAATTAAAGTTTTGCGACTTGAATTTATGATCATTGGAAAACTAAATTATAGGCTCTAATTTAACTGTTTGTAATTAGAATTTCGAATTATTTTTTTTCACCAACATATAGTGTGAGTACCTAACTATTGGTCCAAGAGATAACAAAATTTGGTTCATTTTGAGCCCAAGGGGTCCAGCAAGACCATAGGCGTAGGGGACGGGGGGCAGGGGGGGCGCCAGCCCCCCTACGCTATTTTTTTCGGGCAAAATATCAGACACAAACGTCAATATGTTGAACTGTCATTGTTTATTTTTCATTTCTCCAACCTGATTATATATAAACAAGCAACAATTATGTATTTTCAACAGTAATTCTGTGAAGCCGTTATATATCTGGAATGTGATCGTAGGCGTAGGGACCCTACACTAATTTTTTCAGGCAAAACTCGGCAACTTAAGATATTTTTCGGGCAAAATATT